>PGTU02001954.1:0-11757 GCA_002896215.2 Cicer echinospermum
ACAAAATATTGTTTAACTTTAATTAATAAATAATTTTTTGTAAGAATATTTATAACATTAATTCGGGATGCATTGAATAATAAATTAATACTACAATATATTATTTTTAAATTTTATATATACATAAACACACGCTATAAATGGTTTTTTCCCTTTTGACCAAATATATCTCTAGTTTTTTTTTTTAATCAATTTTCCATTCTCACCCCTGTCTTAATCATATTTTGACCACAATAATTGGAGTTACTAATATACTAAAAAGCATGATGACATTCTAACCAACTACCAAATATAAAGTTATAAATTATTTTTTTAAATACTAATTTTGAGGCATTATAAATAAATTATATTTGATTGTTAGTTGTTTTCATTCATTATAAATTATTGTTGATTTAAATAATTTTATTACAAAATAAGTAAAAGAAAATATCAACTATTTTAGTGATTGAACTTGATATTTTGTTGGATTGTCTACATAACTAGTTGAAGAAAAAGTTATTCTTTGAACCCCTTACATCTTTGTCGGTTTTACAAAATAAAATATATTTTTTAAATAAAATATTTTTTTCAAACTCACCGTTATTTTGTGTTATCACAGCACAATAATTTAGTTTTTCAATTGTACTCCCAAATTTATAGTGTATATCTCTTTCAATTCATTATATCTTATCTTGTATATATGACAATGGTTATACATTTAATGTTTACTAAAGAATAACATTGTAAAATATTATTAGATTCTAATTCATCTATTATTCTTTTTAGATGTGTGAAATGTTGATTCTCAAGTATTATGTGACAACATCTAACACTTATAAATTATAACTATCTTTTTTTTTATATTTTTGTTATTTTTATTTTAAGTTTGTATTGTTTAAAAAAGTTGTATTTAATTATTTTATATTAAAAAATTCTAAATTTTTATAGAGAAATATTTTATAATGTTCTTAGTTATACATGCAAAAAAATTATTTAAAAATTGAGGAACAATAAATATATTTAGCTCCAGCAATGACATAAATATTTTGTAGAATAATTTTATAAAAAACTAAAAAATATAATTTTTTGGGACTAAATTTTTAAAATTATATATAGAATAAAAGTTTATTTAACATTTATTTAAAAATAGAAAATTTAATTTCCCTAATTTGCTAATACTATTTAGTATTTGACCTAAGAAAATATTAAGATGAAAAAGACAAATATATATATAATATATAATATATTAATTGATTTGACTATTTTAATCCATTTTCACCACTTAAAATTTTAACTTTTGCGATTTTCTCGAAATTTCATTAGTGATAGCACTTGATGGTAACTAATAAATCAAATAAATGGGGGGCTATAGAAACCAAAAAAGCCTATAAAACAACTCTTGATCAACGGGAACGTGGAAATAACAGGATTATACAAATCAAGAGCAGAAACCATAGTATTGATTCAAATTAGTGGAAACCAGTGAATAATGATCATAGAATTGGAGATTGATGAATGATGAAAGATATTGATTCAATAGCAGAAGTGAGACTCAGAGACAAATTCGTCAACACACATTCTAGATTCTCTGAGACATTGATGAATGTTGTTAGGATTATCTCTAGACTTGTGTGGGGAAGTAAGTGGGCAGAGGAGTAACACTCGAGTCAATGTGGAAAACTCCTATTCCTGATAGAGACAATCGCCTCTCAAACATATCTTCACCATCTCTCTAACCTCTCCAGAAAAATGAAGCTGAGGTAATTTTTTTTTTTTGTATAATTATGTATTATAATTGTAGAGCATCAGAACCCTGTGTTTTTTTAAGCTTAAGATATATATTAAATATAAACAATTAATTTAAACACCTCCATTCAACTTAATCATACTAAATGAAGTGTCTCCACCATACCCCTATCTGAGAAAGACTATTATAAAACCAAATTTTCATTTCCAATACCACTCAATTACAAACAGTATTGACATCCTCCACCAATTTGATGCAATATTAGCCCACAAGTCATACCTGATCTATTCAAATCATATTTCCGCGACAAAGCTTGAAACCACAAACCAATTTTTATTAGTTTTGAACTTCCAATTACAATCAAAGCATGATTAATTCTTAGGCTAACGAACACTCAACCACCTTTTTTTCATGTGAAAGACATATCTTAATCTCATTTAACATAATGAATCTTGTGGGCTTCCTCATTACTCCCGTCCCATAAATAATTTAAAAAATGATTCTAAGCGGGAAAATGATACTTGACGAAGTTTTGAAGAAGAAAAGAAAATAAATTGGTAGTGCGACTAAAACAACTTTGAGAAGCACAAGGCTACCACCCATAGATAAGTTGCAACTCTTACAGACCCTTTCTATCAAAGTACACCAAAACGATAATCTCCTCGAATTCCACCAATAGATAACACCAAATATTTTTATGGCATTTTACTTATACTTGCAATTCAAAACAAAGGATGCCTCTTCTATCCAACCTTTTCCCCCAAAATCAAAGTAGCGTCAACAAATTGTAAATGTGATAATATTGAAATTAGAATTTGGACAACTTGAGGACCTATAAACATCCTGCTGCCACCAAAGCACAAAATAATGAAGTTTAGGCCTTCAATGGCCAACCAAGAACAAGAATGCTGATAAAAGAATGTCATTGTTTCAACCCTCGTCCGAAAGAAAAATTCGCATGTTGGGCTACCATTCACCATCATTGATGTTGAAGGCGAAGATATACGTATCCCAATCAACTGAGTCGTATGGCTTTTTAGAAGTCAACTTTAAACAAAATAAGAGTTCCTTTTTTCTTCTATGAATCTCATGTTTTAGAAGTCAACTTTAAACAAATAAGAGCCCTTTTTTTCTTTCTGATGAATCACGTGTTTTAATATTTTTGTTAGAACCATGTACATGCAGCCAACCAAAGAGGTGGTTGTAACTCATATAGCTTTTGAGGATTTCCTTTATAGGATAAGGACAATGAATGTGCAATTAGACCATTTACCAAGAGGCAACTAATTAATTAACATGAAATTCACGCATGAACTAAAAAAGTCTACCTTTACCTCTTCCTAAAACTCTTAATAAAATCAAGATTAAAACCCCATCAGATCTATGACTTTTATAGCTATCACATCCCCACACCGCCTATTTGATTCTCCTCAATTGTAAATTTTTTTCCGTCATAATTGTCTTGCTCTACCTATAGATGGGAAAGGAATTATCTAAATATTTTGGTCTAGATAAATCAACCACTTTAAAATGATTTGAAAAATGCCCAAAAATAACCTTCCTAATTCCCTAAACCCTTATACCTGAACTCCATTCACCTCAATATTGACTATCTCATAATGCCTCCTCCTTTGTGCTACCATTCCATGAAAAACTTTGAATTAGCCTAACCCTCTTTAACCAAAGCCAATCTTGACATCTACCACTGGATACTGCAATTCACAAAACTTTAACATTTAACATTTAATTACAACAATCTCACTTATATATATCTTTTTAAGTCATCAATTAGTTCCTGAATTATTTCAAAATGATTAGTGAGATAGATAACTAGATTTAGAGATAATGTTTTAACTTCTTAAATTTTAGAGATGAAATCGTCGTTACATTTTAAAAGAACTTGTTGGTCAAATTAAAGACTAGAAGAGAGATTCTTTAGTTTGTAAGTTTACACAATTTTGGTTAGGATGCTTATAATTTTGGGCTTAGGATCCTGTAATATTAGTTGAGATAATACAACGACATTTGTGTGGTTGACTACTTTCATGTATCTAGACAAGAGATGACGAACTACATAATTTTGTGTGTTATCTGCTATATATTATTACCAAAGTGTTTCTATAGGAGATCACCTTAAATGTAACTATAGTTTTAAATTACAGTTGCGATTAGCTGCAAAATCCTTACATTGCAAGAAAATACAAACAAATGTGGCTGCAAATGCAGTTGTGATGCCATTTCCATGATTTCAAAATCCATATTATTGTGATCGCAATTGTATTTGTAGACCACAAACTTAATTTCATGTAACTAAATTTATGGCATGTACAATTTTTTGCAGAAAATCACAGTAGCAAATCTAAATAAACATCTCCAATCTACTACAACAATATACTATATACAGCTTCCGAAGCCTTTTATTGTGTTTCTTTATTGTTAATTTTAATATACTTTGTGTTTTGTTTTGTATTAAATATGCAAATAATAATCACTATAGTGAGTAATCTTTCATGAGGTGGTGACTCAATAGGAAGAGTTTAGTATTTTAAAATTAAGTACATAGTTCAAATCTCGATCATAAATGATCATTAGGCATCTCTTTACATTATTGAAATTAAATACACATATAGTCAAGTTGTAGGTATACAATTTGTTCACTGGTCATTTAGAAATATGAAGAATTATTATTGATCAAGGTAAATTTTATGATGAACCTTCAAATTATTCTTAATCTAACTATTATTTGTTTACTACTTTGGTTCAATTGCATTAACAAAAGGCTTTTTTATTTTTATCATTGTAATATTATTTCAATTAAGTATCTCCTTTTGGAGTATATTTCAGTTGAACATTTTGTCAAGCTTTTCTCTTTGGAAGAGGAAAGAGTACCAAATCTGGAGGAGCCATACCTTAGGTGCAAGGCTAAAATGTCAACGGATGAATTTGTCAGGTTCTTCTTATTTTCTTGTCGAACACGGATTCCATGAGTCATTAATTGTATGCATTCACGAAGTTAATGACGGCGTGACACGATTAAATTTTAAAGTTTGGTAATTTTAGTTTTTTAAAAATCAAAATCTATTGAGATCTAGATTGTTCAATCTTGATCAAAACGGATCGCACAGTCACTAATTGCGTGAATGCATGCAGTGACACAGAGAATCCAATTTCTTCTCTTGCATTATTACACGAGACATTTGTTTTAGTGTGTTTTTTAAATTATAAAATAATTTTCTATCTGTAGTACATAGCGTCGTCAAAAACCTCATTGCAAACTGAAGAATTGAATTGTATAATAGAAATGAATGTGAATCCCAAAATTTATATTCGGTGACACAAAACTCGATTCCAAAAACATTAAAGTCAGAATTCCTAACAAAAGGGGAAGAAACTTTGGCTGAACTCACTCCACATAATCTCAATCGTGGTTGTCTGGTAATTTATTTATTTTTCAACGTTGCTCTTGTGTATACCAAGGGTTTTAAATTGTGAATGTGGTTGTTAATTGTATCTGGTTGCAATAGAATAACAAAAAAAGGTTAACTCATATGGCTCAATTATAATTGTGATGCATATTGTGTAGAACTTTAAAATTAAGTAATACCTATTTGCAACCATTAAATTTTCAATACAACTACATAGCATTGCAATTTAAAATTGTATATAGTACATTAAAAGAGAAATTTTCTGGTTTATTTGTTATCATTGTTTAAATGCTAAGGTGGTGCTTTTTTGTTTTTAGGTCATAGCTATAAGAAGAAGATGTGGGACTTAAATGTATGCGTTATGTTGAGCTCAATGATTGAGCAAACTGAATTAATTGGTACTTTGATGAGTGGCATTACAATACTAAACTATGGAAACTTGTAGTTTATTTATGGTACTCTTTTTGTATAACAAAAAGACACTTCAATTGATAAACTTATCAATATTATTTTCCCGAATTTCTGGGCTATAGCTGGTTGTTAGTGGTTGGTTTTTTTCACTATCCATTATTCTTATTGTTGCATATTTTATATTAATTGTATATGATTTTGATGACATATTCAGCTATCTCTTATGTTCGCATCTAGTAAAAGCATTTTTTCAATGTTTGAATTGTGCTTCCAAAAATGTACTTTTTATAACAATTCTTTGTTCATATTAAATAAGAACTTTATTATCAAGACAAGATACTGCATAAAAAGAATGGCGTTGCTAGTGTGCATCTTAGTTTCAAATTACACATAACATCACGTGATATACCGGGTAATATTGTAGTTGCGGTAGTACCTGCAACTACACTAGGCTGCAATTATGGTGTGATCGTAGATCACAAAAGGTTTTTAATATATAGTGTTAAGTAAGTTGTCTACCATACGACCCAGAGGTCTGTTTAGTGGTAATTTTATAAATATGTGAAATTAAGTTGGTTAGCATATGTTTAAGTGGTTTTTTAAATAAACTAGTTAAAGAATGAGAAGGTGACAATTTATAAATATATTAAAGTTGTTTAAATGTGCTTATAACAATAAGTAACTTGAGATTATTAATGAAAAAAAATCATATGTCACAGTGTATCCTAGGATCGAGTACTCTAAAAACTCATTTTTATCTACTACATTCACGTCCGTTCCTCCCTCTACATTCCTCTACTTCATCTCTCTTCTTCCCCATTCATAATTTTATTTGTGAAAGTAGGGGAAAGAGAAGTTATGTTAATGTGTTTTAAATTGATGTTGGAGTTGATAGAGTGTTTGTATTTAGCTTGCAATCTATTTTTTATGACTTATGATATTACATGTCAAGTTCATAGGTGTGGGATAAGAAATACAAGTAGTAGAGTTGAAGTAGAAAATGGATGAAAATTTAGAAGTAACTTCAAATAGGTTTATGTGTAAGAAGATTCATTGTTTTCCTATCTTGCAACAATAAGTTTTGTACGAGGAAAAAGGTAAATTTACTATACTTAAATTGACCAATATATATAATGGAGAAAATAATATTGGTATTTTTCTTTTGGATGATAATCAAATAAGTTTCTTTCTTTCAATTTTTTGAGTTGAATTCTGAAATGTGTTTACGATTCCATATTGACAAGATTACTTTGAGAAAAAAAAAAAATTGACTTAGGATGACAAGGAGGATACTATTGTCATGGTCAACTCAAATGTGAGTCTTCACATGTTGAGGTGATATATAATATATATACTATTTATTAGTAATTTAATTATTACTCTAACTAGACGTACAATATTTCCTTATTCATATTCTTTGACATTTGACTACATTTACGTGTTTTCAGTAATTTACTTATCTTCTTATGCATTTGTAGTTGATAACATATAATATACAACGTTGTCATGCTACTTAATTGTTTAGTTATCCTAAAAACATTGACATTTTTCTTCTATTTTTAGCCTAGTTCTATGTCTTGACGTTTTTAAAATAATGGAGTTGGTCATGATGCATTTAACTATGTAACGCTCTATGTCTTTTTATGGTTATGTGGTTTTCAAACGTATTGCAGACTTTACATAGGTGTAATGATAAAAAGAAAAGATATGAGAAGTCCGCCCAATATAATTTGAGGAGTGAAGTTTTTCAACCTTGAAATGTGTATGCTAATTTTTGGTGATATAGGACGGGGCAGATATCATAAGTTCTATTGTAAAATTTAGCAGACATATAGTGTATTTCTTTTAAGTGGTGTATTTTGAGTTCATTTACTTCTAGTTATATATGTAATAAGTTTGTATGCTCTTCATGTTTTAAATGATTGGGTAAAATTATGGTTTTTATAAATTTTGGTTAGTATTAAATTTAGGTACGCATATATATAAGGAGGAAAACACAATTTTTTTTTTTAACAAAAACAGACTTTTTAATTCGATTGAGATAACCGACTTAACACAATGACTTTTAAAGGGTTTAATAATATTTTTGGTCCTTACAATTATAACTTTTTTTGATTTTGGTATTCATAAATTTTTGTGTTTGATTAAACATATTGCAAATATAGTTTCACTTTAAATAGCAGTCATTCATCCAATTTCTTTTACAAAAATTGTAACACCAATAAAAATAATCACTTTTCAAAAAAAAAAAAAACTCAATATAATTAAATACGAAACATTTGTTAGTCTCTTTCCGTTGTAGAATTTCTCACGATGTATTGCAATTCAAAATAAAAATAAATATAGAAAGTAGAATGAATTTGTTAAGGTCCAAACCATGTCACCATAATGAATTCATTCTACCTTTTTCCATTACTAGGTCTAGGACTTGACTTTCTTGCACCTTCCTCCATTTAAACCAAAATTTACTCCCACTTTTTGATTTTTTTCAAGCAAGAAAAACTTTCATTAAGCCAATTCTAGAACCCACCATTGTCCACAAGTACCACCAAAGGAAGAAAAAAAATTATGGTTGAAGATGTTGGTGACGATGATGAGAAAGAAGACTGAACGATGAAGAAGAAGATACAATTTAGGTTTTTAGGGAAGAAGACTCAAACATTTGGGAATTAGTTTTAAGTTAAAAATATTATAATTTAACTATATTGAGTTTTTGTGTTAAAAATGGTTATATATTTAACAATGTTAAACTTTTGTACCAATTGGATGTTTAACCATAATTTATAAGATTGTTAATCAACAAAAAAACTTAATCAAAATCAAAAGGGTTATAATTACAAAAACCAAAGACATATTTAAACATTTTATAAATCTGACACGGAACCGGACTTAAAAAGTCATTTAACTGACTGAAAAACTCTTTATGTACTAGTTAAAACTACATTTGCCGAATGTCGTAATGGTAGTCGGGCAATAGGCGCAACGACTATGTAGTAATCAACAAATTATTTTTCATTTCTATCTTATTTTGTGTTTGTATATATGTATAATATATATATATATATATATGATATATATATGCGTACTCTATTATCCCAAAATATAAGCAAAAAGGAGTGGGATGTATTTGATTTAGATGTATTTGATCCAAATATATTCCTTTTTGTTTATATTCTGAGACTGAGAGAGTATCAAAGAATTAACCATATATAAAGGTGAGAGAGTTGATATGCGATCATTATGAGAAATGTAAGAGAAAATATAGGAGGTGAGTTCCCAATTTATAAGGTATGCAAATATATTTTGTCAAAAAAAGTTAAGTAACATATTACAACATTTGAGGTTACTTCAATAGCCAAATATAAATACATAATAGCTGACACATTGTAAGAGATGGTGTAATTGACCTATAATATATCTTTGTCTCCACATCAATTAACACAAACACATTAAATTTGGTTGTGAGAATTCTTTGAGGTAGTAGGATATCTATATATAAATTAACTATTTTATGTATATAGGGATAAAAATAAGTACTCATGGATATGTGCCTATGTGCAGATAAAACTACGATCGACACATGGAAGATAATTTCATGAAAATGTTGATAATAAGTAACTGAATATTTTGACTACCTATTCATTAATGGATACAAGTTGGATGTAATGGTATATGAATCCCTCAAATATTTGAACTAGTAGGTACGAAGGCTAATTCTTGTTGTGCCAAACTCTCTTTTCTATGTTGTGATAACAATAGTGAATTACATGGCAAACATTGAATAATCACACATTAATGCATACTCAATTGATATGCAACTTATCAATGACTCTACGTTGAATTCACTACTCTAGATTGTGACAAGTAGGAAGACTCTCTCCTACCCATATGAACAAAGAGTGTCTAGTTAGGGTTAACTAGTATTTTGCAAATTTACCCTAGTAGTGATATGCATTTACGTGACATCGTTCTTACAAATTAGTCCCCCAAAGCTTTGTATTGACTGTCAATTGCAAATTATATTGCGTCACAAACCTTTCACGTCCTTATGTGGATGTCAACATGTAGCACATACTCATCATCATTGTCAATGTCAACACCACTTAGAAAAATAAAAGCCAATATTTATGAGTTGTGTATCATAAAGCTATCATCATCATCATTGTATAAATTGTATATCAAACTTTCTGGTCAATCACTAATTATCAACAATGAGTCATTATTATTATTGATTCAGCCTTTATTATTCTTAGTTAACATCATGCTCTCATGTCTAATCAATTATTATATATACCACTTAATCGATTACTTTTAATATCCTATTCATTATTTATCTTACCTATAATTTAATGATAGGATATGTACTAACTAATTTCATAGAGAGAAAAACTGGAGAATCAACTCATGTATATTTCTGATTCAATGAACACCGACACATTTCAAGTTTGGGGCTTATATACAAGAGTCTTATGTTCTAGAAGTGCTCCTTAATTATTTTGAGCTTTGGACATCGTACCAAAAGGCACAAGGTCATCTACATATATAAGAGAGTCGTGTAAAGAATTTTGTGATATGAGCAAAGAATGGGTGGTCTACATAAGTGGTGTCTAAAATTGAGCCAGTATAAGATCACAACATTGAGGTTTAGCAGCAACACATATGGAGCCATGAAAAGGAAATGACATTTTCATGAAAATTAACAATGTCTAGAATTAAAAGTTGTTTGTTTGAGAACATAATAGAGAATGTCACCTTTCATATGTTGTTCTTAGTCTAGGAAAACACATTACTTTGTTCTATTAATCAAACTTTGATCTCCCTACTAAAATCAGTTGAATCCTAACACAAACAATTAAAGGTTTTGAGATCATTCAAGTCGATAAAGAGCCATTAAGAACTTGGAATGATGAACATTTATTAAGAACAAAAGAGGCATTCTATTGAGCAGTATAACAACATGTAAAATGACATATCTCTAAAGATACTTAGAGACAAATGATAAGTGCTCAATTACTATAATATTTGATATATTGTTTAAGCACTTACTAACCTAATTTGATAGAAAACATGTTGTTTTACCTCAATCCTTGAAATATTTAATTATTGAGGTTTAAGATATAAGAATGGTGATATGTTGCATCTTTCTTGTTTTCTCCATCAGAGCCTTTGACCTTCCATCAGATTCGTTGAATTTTCTCCATCAAATCATTTACTTGATTGTTGGAGTCAAATGATGTGTAGCTTGACTGATTATAGTCAAAGGCAGTTGCCAAATTTGTGTGACTTAGAATTAGTGCTTGGACAACTTCACATTTGTTTCTTATTTGAGTCATTGCAACATCAGATGCAACATTTTGGAACGTGTTCTAGTCTTTATAGTCAGCAAATATGAGCTTCAGAGGTGGGTTAAAGAAGCTTCAGACTTATATTTATGCAAAAAATACTGTTTCATCAGAGGAATGCAGAAATATTGTTAATCAGAAGCATACATAATCATGTTCATCAGATGCAGTTGAAATGTTGTTCACAGAGGCATGAATAAGAAAATGTTCATCAGAGGCATACAAAAATATTGTCATCAGAGACATGTAGAAATATTGTCAATTAGAGGCATGGAAACTACAGACAACGTTGAATCTTCAAAGGCACCATAATTCTTCATATCGCATTATCTTCAAATCAAGTTTCACGGACCTAGTTATCAAAGGAAGTTTTCTGACCCAAACTTCAGAGTCAAACATCAAAGACAGATGCGCGTTCATTTCTATAACGTGCATTTGTCTAATTTTGGGGATTTCATTTACTAATTTGATTTCGTTTCCTTTGATCTTTTTACTTCCTTTTGGTGTGTATCCTATGGTATCCTTTGGTGGGTATCCTCTAGTAGCTTCCTCTGGTACTTTCCTCTGATTTTCTTCTTCCAATTTCTACATACTTATGAACTCATTTGTTCAATTTTATTGTTCTCATAAAATAGTTTTATTAATATCAAAACTCTAAGTGATAAACCAAATTGGTTCTAACAATGACTGAAGTCTTCTCAACCTTCTAGCTTAGTACAATCAAACTTTTGAGGGATGTATCCACTATTTAGGCTAGGTTACAAAAGAACATATTTAAGGGTTTTTTGAATAACTCTCACAAGAGGGTGTTACAATGTTGTACTCTTAAAAAAAATTATCAGCACTTAAGCAA
>PGTU02001956.1:0-11656 GCA_002896215.2 Cicer echinospermum
ATACCAATTAAATTGTATGTCCTGAACTATGTAAATTTCTGCTTTCTAATCATTTATTATTGTTCTAGTCTAATTAAACCGTTAGGCATGATTTTAGTACAAGAAGCAGCAGATTGCTTGGTGCTGATTTCTCTGTCCACGATATGTGGATGAAGCAGATGGAGAACTTGATATTGAAACTATCTTTAAACATCCAAATGGCAAAGTAACTTACAGTTTAGATTTGTTTTGTATATTGAAGCATGATTTGTCATTTGCAAATTATTTGATTAAAGAAATGAAATTGAAGACTATCTTAATTAATGAGTGAATGATCTTTGATCAAGCAATGATCTTAAGATTTGTTAAATACCAATTGAGATTTAGTATTAGATAAAAATACTTAACAGTATGATAATGTAGAAGGAAGAATATGCCATGTCAAATATACTTAAGAATTATATAGGTTTTGCTTGGATTGACTTATTTAGTATTTGTAAGACTGTTGGAGAAAAATGAATAGAAACAATTTATAACATGTCTATAAATAGTTTTCAGTTTATTTCTATAAGCTCTCCAAGATAGTTTAGGAAAACATTTGATTTAGTTTGTTTGTTTTTTTTGTTATAGAATACTTCTACATAAGAAACACTCCATATGTTAAATGCTATACTACAAGTGTTTTAATAAACCGTTATCTAAACAACACCTTTAAACTAGGGAAAAGTTTCACTAACTCTTAGGTACTATTAGTTTCTTCTAATTTTGATCTCCATTATTTAAAATCTTCATATTCTAAATAGAAAAAGCTTAGTGAATATTTTAAGTGTGCATCATATTGCAGATATTTCGAGTTTCCCAGCATTTCAGCCGGGTGGTTTAAATAAAGTTGAAGATGAATTGATAAAAAATTATGGGACCAATCTGGAAAAGCGGAAATCCATTGTTGGATGAAATATCTGATGGAATCTAGGTCCGGAGAAAATGTAGTTGCAGTTAGTCATCCTGCAATTCACATAGCACTATGGCGCACTGCCTTAACTTGACCAAGGAATGGCTGGGATCGTTTACATTCTTCGATGCAGGGAGCGTTACGTCCTTGACTTCCCCGATGGACCTAAGGGAAGCGGCGTAATCGGGTGCATAAATTATACTGCACATTTGGGGAGATGGTCCATCCCTATTACAAGATCAACATAGATGTTGAACAAGAGGTTTAGCTGTTTGTACTCAGTTGTAAATCTATGAAAACCAATATATTCAGTGAATGGACCTACAATGGACAAAGTATATATAATATTCTTCCTGGGTAAGATATACCACTTCAAGACATAATTCTTCTTGTTGTGTTTATAAAAGATTTAATTTGAGCTTATATGATTATCACAGACAATCATGTCATTTTTATAACAATGTTTTCAGTTTATTTCATTGAAGTTTATTCTATTCCCTATTCAATTATTATAACTAACTTATACATTAAGTGGTTTTAATTGAATAAGCATTTAGTTAAGATTATCCAAACACCCTTTAAATTGTTGTGTTGTGGTGCCTTCATAAGACCATCATTTCAAGGTAATGTGTCTCAGAGAAAACATATAAATTTTTGAAAATTAATAAATTTAACATAATGATAAAAATATTAATACACTATTTTTTGTCTTTTTCTCTTCAAATGGAATCATTTATTTCTTTGAGAAAGAAAATGATCTTCAACCCTCCTTATAACTCTACATTACTGTATAGTGCATGCCATGTTCTCATGTATTTAAGATGTAAAATTAATTACAAGTTGTTATTTTAATTAAGTTTTAATTATAGTCAGTTCAGAACAATTAATTCATAAACTAATCTAATCTACGACCCAACGAAACGAAAGCTCTTATCATTACACTCAAGCAAGTGCAGAAAATTATGTTGTAAAATACGTGTGTGTTGCTTATGCAGAAAATAATAAGCAGTTATGTGCGTTGCTTTATGCAGAAGATTATGCCAGCAAAAGATATGTGCTGTTGTATCTGTCATGTATTGTTTACTAGCACACCTTGTGCTTTTAATGTTAATTGCATTCGTTTGTCTTTTAAATAAATAAATAAGCAAAGTGCAGACCATGTTATTAATTAAATATATAAACGTTGCACTATTTTTGGTTGCGTAATATAAACCTTTGCTTTGAAAACTGCAAAGTCATAACATCTTTTGTAGGCATTTTTGAAGTGAAATACTTTGTACTACTACTTTGGAATTCCTATACGTTGTATTTAGTACAATTATTTTCATTCACAATTCTTCGGATTTCATGCATAAAATAATACACTTTCCATTACAAAATGTAAACAAGTTAACTATTTATGCACGCGAAGGATGCTTAACCTTTTTCCTTCATCTTCTTTGTATAAAAAGGTAGTTTAGGATCAGTTTTTGTCCAAAATCAAACCGTCGATTTTTTTAATTGTTATTTTATCTAAATAAGTATTTTTACATCAATTAATTTTTTTGGTATTTTGTTATCTTGTCAATTAAATGCTGATGTATTTTGTTTTTTTAATTTGTTGTCATGTTATTTTGTTCAAATTTTAAATTCAAACTTTAATATAAATCAGACAAATTTAAATAAAGATTTCAACCGTATTAGATTTAGCGACATAGATATTTCGGCAACTTTAATTTGGTCAAATTTATAGGCAAATTATCGTTTTATACCGTTAATTTGGATGTTGCGGATTCATTCCGCAATTTTTATTTTTTAATTTTAAGAAATTTTATTTTGAAATATTCTTTTAATTGAATGAATTTTTAGTAAAAATATACTATCTATGCTCTTTATTAAAATAATAGTTATTTACATTTATTCTGGTAACTCATTTAAAAGTTAAACTTTATCGTGTAAAGTACTTTCATATCTGAATTTAGTTGCATAGAAAATGGATATTTAATCTAAAAAGTTAGACGTTAAATAAATGTTTTTTATTTTTATTTTTTATAATATCATTAATAATGTTGAAAAGAATCGACTTTTAATTATTTTGTTGCAACTGAAGCGTGCAAATTTATTATATTGTTACCATACTCCTCTGCTATCACTATAAAAAGTAGGGATAAGATTAAAAACATATTAGTGTGCTTTAATTTCTTAAAACAACAGATAATATGACATGAAAACCATTCCAAAAAATAATTATATATATTATTAATTATAAGGAAGAGTAGAATGTTAAGCAATTATTAAAAATAAGGATTGAATAAGTTTTTAAATTTTTAAAATTTTTTTAAGTTCATTATAAAATTTGTTCTATTTTAGTTCTTACCATTTTTTATTCTTTAATTTTTATTAGATTAAAATTAAAATGTAAAAGTGAATATTAAATAAAAAAAAAACTATATTTAAAATGTTATAATTTTATAGAGATTAAAAAATATTTAATTTAAATTTATTTGTAAAATAAATGTTGAATTTTATAGCTTAAAATAGAATTTGCCACTTGTATAAAACAAGAAAGGAAACTTCCTCCTTTGCCCTGATACCATCGTGCAAATCTTATTTTAAAACATGAAGACACACTGTGGATGGTAGCTCTGCCTCTACAAAGAAGTGATATACCTGCAAATATTAATTTATTAAGGTAATGTTATTCGAATATGAAATTTGATATAAAATAAGACAAAATTATAATACGATATAAAATATAGTCATGTTTTATTTTTATAACACATGTGAATATTAATATTTATATTTTATTTTATATTTGATAACATTATTAATAAATTTTTGTCTTAATTTGTTTTAAGAATACTCTTTAAAATAATTTGTTTTGATAGTATTTATCTTTTTGTTCTAATATTTTAAAAATAAAACTTCAAATTAAAATTTATTTAAATAGTTTCTCTTAACATGTGATTTTAAAATTTAATTTATTTATTATACTTTTTTTGGATAATAAAGTTTCAAATATAATTGAAATGAAAAGCTAATTTATAAAACTTTTATAAAATCATTTTCAAAAGATATATTTCTTTTAAAAATATAATTTTTATCATGTTTAAAAATTTTGAATATGATATTTTTAATTGTTGCTGTCAAAATTAATTTTTTAGTCATATAATCAAATTAGTTTACAATAAATTTTACTATTTTTTAATAATCTTCATAAAAATTATTTTAAAAAATATAAATCAAAATTAATTTTTTAAAATTATTAACATACAAACTCATTATAGATTTTGATGGGGAATATCAGGATAGACCAAGTCCATTCCTACTAAAAAAAAGAAAAAAAATATTTACCAAGAATAATATTTAAAAAATTACCAATTTCATGTGTAAAATTCACTTTTACATAAAAATTGCAATTAATTCTCATAATATATCATTATTAATTAATTAATAATAGTATTTCTACTTTAATAATATTAGTATTTGTCAATGTAATTATTACTTAATATAATATTAAAAGATTAGCCAGTATAATTCATAAGTCATTGATAACTTCAACTATATGAATTGGCTACTCTAGTAACATTATATACTCTTTGAGATTCCAATGGATTAAATATATCATTTGAACCCATCACACGGACAGTTGTTCATTCTACCGACATTGTCAGCTATATTTTTTATAGATTTTTAAATTAAATATATTTTTAATCTTTTATAAAATTTACAATTTGTTTTTAATTTTTATATACTTTTTTAATATTATTTTTAGTTCAAAAATTCCTAATTGTTGTTTGCTGTGAACTATATTTATTATTAAATTTTTATAATAATTATCTACACATGTTAATACATTATAATAGGATCTCTAGTTTTTTTTATTTAAATATCAATTAAATATAAATTTAAGTTTTAAACATTAAAAATTTATATGTAATTCATTTATATTTTATAAATTTTAAACTTTTGTGAGGAAAAATCATAGAATGTTCTAAAGAAATAGTATGAAATAAATCATTCTATAATTTAATAAAATTATATGAGTTAATTAAAAATAAAATAAATATATAATTGGTTTTTTTTCTTTCTAAACTAAAATTCAAGAATGTTCTTTTTTACAGACAATAGAACAAATTTTAAAATTTTATAATTATTAAATATGTAAGTCTAATTTTTGTTAATTATGCTCACTTGACTCTAGTATCAGACGAATTTTAGTATCATTTTCATAATTAATTTTTAATCAAAGTTTCTGTTAACTAGAAATTGGACACTCAGCACCAAACTCCCAATAACCAATAGTACAAAATCTCATCAAAAGAGGGGGGTGATGCTTCTTAATAGGTTTTTATAATAAAGATTCGTATATAATTTTTCACGTTCCTTATAACTTATAATTTTTTACTCATATTTGGAGGAGACTGAGTTGGAAGATTAATTAATTGACATGCTTATGTAGATAACGTGACATGTTATTTTGATTATTACTAATTTATACTACATACCAATATTTTAAAGAAAATCAAGAGAATAAACAAAAACCACCCTACATATGATCTTGCCAGTAACGAAAATGGAAAATTAGTTGAGAAATTGTTTGGTACCATTGACTTTGTTCTATAATTTATATTTCATTTTTCCTCTATGCAAAAGAAAGGCAAGACCTAAATTAATAGTGTCGTTTCTTAGTTTTTTTAAATAAAAAATTGAGAAATGAATTAATCATTAATTTATTTAATAAGACTAATGATTATTTTATAAGATGGAATTCAAATTTATTCGTATTCAATATCAGATTCTTAATTTGAAATTTATGATTTGTTTTTATATGGAATTAATTGTTGGATCGTACACAAAAAAAATTCATGAAAGTGGTTGTTTTTATAAATGAATAGTTGAATTCGTCTTTCCATCACTGTGTTGAAGTCATCAAGCTTCTATCTTTTCCATGTTGATAGTTTTGTTTGATGTTTAAGGGATTTGTGCATTTGTTTACTTGTCTAAATGTTCTATATTTCTTTAAGTTGAGTGTTTTATTTTATTTTTTGGTTCTACTTATTATTGTATTTTGTTCCTTTCTTTTAGACTTGTCTTATTACATTTTCTTAGGATTCTTTCTTGTATTGGTATTGAAGGTATTTTTTGTATTTTATATCTACATAGTTTTTAGATTAAATATATTTTAATCTATATAATTTTTTTAATATTTTAATTTTAATATTTGTAAATAAAATATCATTTTTAATCACTATAATTAATTTTAGTTCTTATTTGAACAAAATATGTTAACTGTCGCTTTACTTTAAAAAATTTTTGCATGATTTTTCAAATATTATTTAGAATATTTAAATTATCTACAAAAATTTATAAATTTTTTAACTTAATAAATTAATATGTATTTTTTAAATGTAAGCAACTAAAGATAAAGTAATGATAATAGACTTATTAAATTAAATTTTGAGTTTCTTTTTTGTGAATAAACTTTAATTGTTTAAATAATATTTGGTAAATATTCATGAAAATATGTGTTGAATTAAGTAGGGATTAAACCTACACATGATAATATTTTGTATGATTAAAGTTGTATTTTTATTTTATAAAGAACTAAAATTTAAAATTTATAAAATTAAAACATATTTAAACGTTAAATATATTTTTTTTTCATTAAAAAAAAAGTTGGTTAGTAAGATGATACCCACTACCACAACAAGAACCATTTAAGCACTAATCATTTTGTAATCCAATCTTTCGAATAATAGTTTTTTTTGTAACATACATTGAAATCCGATTTAATATAAATTTTTAATCTTTCTCATCTTATTTCTTAGAAATTATGAGAACTATTCAATAACTTAATTAAAAAAACTAAATATTTATTTCTGTTGAGCAATTCTCTATGAATTAAAGTAATTCTAAATTGAATCCTAAGTCATAACTGTGTCAACTGATCACCATCGTGTCAGTTCTACACAAATGTATATTTGCCATTTGCTAACAAACATATATATATATATATATATATGCACTAATTTAATTTTATAAGAAGAATTCCATTGTTCTGATTCCCTGAATATTAATTTGATTTTAAGCCAGTTGGTATATAATATTAATTCATAGCTAGCATCCCTAACATCCTTCTCACAACTTGTAACTTAAACAATATTAATTGAAGAAAAAAATAGTCATATTTGAAAATTTAAGAAATGAAATGATTAGAAGAAATATATAATTATTTTATCAATTATTTTTATTATTGTTAGTTGATTTGTTAATTATAATATATTTTGATGTTTTTTAAGTGTGCACATAATATTAATTTGAAGAGTAAATTAAGAAAAAAATTTATTCAAATTAAAAATAATATTTATCTTAAAACAATTTATTTGTACTAAAATGATACTAATTGTAAAAGAGTATTCCATTAGTGGTCCTGAATTTTTAATTTGTAGTTTCAACTTTTTAGGTAAATTAAAAGTATGTTTACTTTTTAATATAGGCGCATTTTATTTCTTTTTCTTTTTTAGTTTAAATTTTTTGATGAAATTTTAGTTTATTTTTTATATAATAGTTTAAACCGTTTTTATATTTTAATAATAATTACATGCGAGTGAGTTTTTGGATTTATTTTTACTATCCTTCATTTTAAAAAAAAAAAGAGTAATCTAGTTATTCTATCTAATCTTATTTTATAAAAAAATATAAATTATTGTAAACACTTTTAATTTGAATTGTTTTATAAATTTTAGGTTTTCTTTTAAAAAATTCCTTGTAAGTTTTTTTAAATAATCTTTTATGATATATGAAAAATAAAATTAAATATATAATTTATTTATACATTGCCACACCATCTCTTAACTTGATAGTTCATTGTTAGTTAAATGAAAATAGGCATTACGCAGCAAATACAATAAAATAAAATAGGAATTTATTTTTCTAAAATAAACAATTCACTATAAATGATAAAGTGAGTAGTATCAATTATTGATAATTAAATAAGTGATTGATATTATGTATATATATGATCAATCATAAGTGATTATAATATCAATAATTAATTCACCTATTTTTACCAACTTTTTACTTTAGATAAATCAAATTCGTAAAATAAATACACAATTAAGGACAGTAGAAATCAAAACAAAATTGCCCGTAGAAATTCATCTTTATACTATTGTATAATAATGAAAATACCTCAATTACTAGCGAGGATAATTGAGTAAAATTATCTTTATTTTTATTTTATGTATAATTTTTTAAATTTATGAAAAATGATACTCCTCAAAAGAATTAAGTCATTTAATTTTTTTACATATATTAAAAAATGTATAAAGAAACGAGAATATTAATTTTATCAAATTAACTATTCATACATTAATTAATATTTACATACATAATTAAAAATATTGTATTAAAATAATAAAAATATTATTAAATAAGAAAAACGAAATAAAGTATATTAAAAATAAAAATGATCCATTATTCTAAAACAATTTTGTGTGTGTAAAATGTATATTATTATGTACAGAAATAATGAAATGTAACCATTATTGGTATAAAGATTATTTATTCACAGCACTAGAAGAGCAGTTATTTGGTACCTGTAACAGAAATGTTCATAAAAGAGTGGGCCTCATAAACAGTAGTTTCAGTTAAATATACAGCATTGTCATGAATATCATATTTAATATTTAAAGCTAAAGTTATACTATGGACCAAGTAAACTGAGGTTCAGTTAGATTAAATTGTACTCTCCAAGGTCAATGTTACTTTAATTCAGGACTCTTCTGTACATCACACCAATAATCCTTAAACCATATCCACTACTTGATAGTTCAGATATTTTCCATGTCAAGTTTTCGTGAATTTAGACGAAATTTTTTTCTCTTAATTGCAGTATAATATATAATATTTTGAAAGTTTTCGTACATTGTAATTGCGGATTGACGTTTTTTTACACAATATTAACTTTCGCTATGTTAACTATAATTTAATTAAATCATAATTTTTATAGTCTATTTATCATTTTTATCTACTGCTATTGTGTTTTTGTTTTTCATAATTGTTAAGATGCACATATATCACATATATAATAAAAATAAAAATTAATATTTAGTTCTTTAATATTTACTGTGTATTTTTAATATTAAATTATGTATAATTACTTATAATTTCTTCAAATTTATGATAATTTCAAGTCTAGAAATCATATTCTCAAAATATATGGAGTAGAAATAAATATACTCATATTTTGTTAATAAAGTTGAAAAAAAATTTCGAGACTCCCATAACTTCATAATTTGCATAGTATTCCCAAGTGGAAAGTGTAATGTACTTTCACCATAATATATATATATTTTATTAAAAAATCTCAAAAAGCTAATCAATCTCTGATCTTTGAATTGTGGTGCCACATTTCTAAGAAAAAATACCCAAGCCATCAATACTCATCCTTAAAATAGTAAGCTATTCTGGAATAAATCTTTTAGTTTACGAAATAAAACAAACGCCTTCTTATTTTTTTTCAAAGTTAATTTATTATCAAAATATATTTTATATTAAAAACAACACAAAAATTACTTAAGAAAATGCATATTTTTCTACTCTTTCTGTTCCTATATATTTATAAACACATTTTTTTTATATACTTATTACATAAATTAAAAACTAAATTTAAAATATCTACGTTGACATTCCTAAAACATAAATGTACTTAATTTATTTTTTCAAGATAAAGTAGTACAACTAATAAAGAATATGTTTAAAAGAATAACAATAAATATATCTAGTAAATTAAAATAAGACTTATAATTAAAAACATTTTTTTTTCTCCAATAAGTATTTATAATTAGGAAGAGATGAAGTATATATTATTGATTAATTCCATTTGGAACAAGTAGTATAACACAAGGTTTTAAGTTTGAATGCAAAAAGTTAATTCATGTGTTAGCTGGTCCAACATTTCCCAATATTCCCGCTAATATGTTACCACATTTTTTCAAAGTTTCACTAACAAAAATAAGTTCAAATTCAACTTTGTCAGTTAAAGATGCTCCAAGATATGTATGTGTGTTTGGTTGAGATAGAATTTCTTGGTTGTAATATTACATAAGGCCAAAAGCACAATAATTTTCCTTTTCTGTTGGATTCCACCTATGCTCTTTTGAATTGTCACCCTCACTTGCTCGTTTAGCTCTATATAAATGTATATCATCATTTAGAAAATAGAAAGAAGAAAAAACAATGGGATCCAATTTGGTCTTTCTTCATATTCATAACCACTTTAATTAAATTATCTAGAACAACAAAATAAAGTCATTGTTTTTGCTACTTATGGATTTGTTTGTGATACGTGGACTATAGTTGGCAAATGTTTTTTATACAACCAATTCCACTAAATATTGTTAGATTTGTCATGATTTTTAAATTACGGTTCAATTAGTTCATTATATTTAGATAAAATTACTAAAAAGTATAATTTGATCCATTTAATTATGATTGAATCAACTATATCAAATTAAACACGATTGGATCTAATTTTATTAAATATTTTTTTATATACGATAATCAAATTGTTCTACACAATCTCAATTATAATATAATTGATTAATCATAAAAGATGGATTGGATTCATGAGTGCCTACGATGCATGAATCTCTCTAGGGTCTCCCTTAAGACTACTACTAGCTACCAACATCAACTTTTGTAAAGTATGTCTAAGACATAATAAGATAACGTTAACTATATATGCCCTACTAGTTTAAACAAAAAAGGCTTAATGAATTTCAAGGTTGTCCATTGAAGTGAAGAGATAGTACTATATATACCTTCTAATTCTAATTATACATTTAGGTAAGTGAGAATGTAACTACTTATAGGAATTTAATTTGTCGAAGGAATCATATAATTTTGAAGGAATATAGTTGTTTTATATATTTTTTTTGTCTTATCATAAATGTCTCATTTGATATATTTATCTGTTTCAAATTATTTATTAGTTTTTAATATCAATACAAATTAATTTTTTATTATATATTTTTTTTGTTATCATAATTAATTATTTTTTAATAATTAAACATAAATTAATTGAGATATTTAAAAAAAGGGCAAAAAATAATTATTATTTAATTAAGAGAAAGTTAAAACTTAATGAAAAAGAAAAGTTTAGCGGCTTCTATATAACCAAATCCATCAAGAAAGCATGCATTCTCACTCACCTTTTTATAGATTTTTTTTTCTCCTTTTCTCATTAAATTTCTCTAAATTTATGTAATAAAATGAGCACCGAACTTTAAAAATTATTGGTTCCAATTTGCTTTTAAATAATTTTAAATTGAAAAAATACTAATACGTGTTTTTAGAGTATTTATAAATTTAAATATAAAAAAATATATTAAAATTTCAAATATAATTTATATTTTAAATTATAAAAGGTGTGGATGTTTTATTCAATTTTTTATTTATTTATGTTTTGTACTTGTTAACATATTCCTTTAAATATTGGCAAGTACAAAACATATAGCTTGTAATGTTTGTTATTAATTACACGTAATAATAAGTGTGATATAAATAATTATTACGTTTACTATAAGCAAGGTTGAATGTTGATTCATAATGAGGAAGGTAGAACATGCTCCAATGGACCAAATTAATAAACTTTATGGGGTCCATAGCCCAAACAACATGCCTTCATCTTCATGTACTGAAAGTAATGATACCCTTATTCGCTGTTTTATGTCTCTGCCA
>PGTU02001958.1:0-14965 GCA_002896215.2 Cicer echinospermum
ATATCTAATTTCCAGGAGGTTGAAGCCGCTGCTGAAGAAGCCAAGAAAAGTAATCATGTGCAGAGGAAACTTGAGAACCGTCAAAAAGATCGTCAGCTAGATTCCCACACTGAAGAGCAGTTTGGTGGTGGTCGTTTGTTGGCCTGTATTTCATCTCGTCCAGGTCAATGTGGCAGGGTTGATGGGTATGCATAATTCTGCTTGTTTCAGAATATTTTGGGCTGAATTTCATATTTGTTTTATTGTTTACACTGGTTTTGTTTTATTTTATTTCCGTAGATACATCCTCGAAGGTAAGGAATTGAAATTTTACATGAAGAAGTTATAGAGGAAGAAGGGAAATGGTGCTTCTTAATTGTAGTGTTTTCCATCTTATATATGACTTCATTTGTTTTTAATAGTGCAACAATATTTGGTACCTTTCAAGTTGATGTCATTTACTATGGATGAGACAATGTTTATCAGATAACCTTTAGGTTGATGCCCTAAGACATCTTTAGTGTCAAACCTTCACTAGTTATGTGACAATTTATCAGCTCTGAATTTTATAACTTTGATTTTGTAAAAAAATTATGACTCATTGTCATTGATTTTTAAATGTAAAACTTTGTATAAAGTTTTGTGTTTTATGGTTGAATGAGAAATTCTAATTAATAGGGTAATATGTGAAATTTTGAGGATGCATATGTGAGGGGTGAAAGTTACGAAGAAAAAAAAAATTAAAAAGTTTATTATTTAAATCAATTGGCTCATCGATAAAATAAATAATTTTGAATATGATTTGTTATATTGGTTCAAATTTAACCGATGTAATAAATCAATTTTGATTTGACTTGTTATATTGGTTCAAATTTAATCGATCTAATAAATTAATTTTAAATTTGACTTGTTATATTGGTTCAAATTTAACCGAACTAATAAATCATTTTTGAATTTGACTTGTTATATTGGTTCAAATTTAACTGATCTAATAAATCAGTTTTGAATTTGACTTGTTAAATCTATCATTTTAGCTGATTTAATAATTAACTATTTATTACAACGCTTGATGTTAGATCGAACAATAAACCGATCTAACAAGTACATATGAACCGATCTAACAAGGTTTAATTGCACTAGTGTTGGTATGTAATCTAGTTGATGTATTTTTTTAGTTTGAGTCCGTTTGTGGTGATTCTACACTTTCGTTTGTATTTAACTTTTCTTTTCTCTATTCTTATAATATGAATTGAAATTTATATATTCTTTAGAAGTTTCTAAAAAACAATATATGTTACAATAATAAATAAAACATTTCACCATGTCCATAATTTCACACCATAAAAATTAAATTCCACAAAATGTCATAAGTTAACCTATGAAATTAAAACATTATATGTGAAAAATGAATATAAATCAGATTACATAACTCATAACTTCAAAAACATAATGACATATGTTCGAGGTGGTTGTGAGTTTTCGATTTTTGATTTTGAAAGTTAATTTCAAAATCAAAATATGTTCGGTTAAAATAGAGCTGAGTTGATTTTTTTACTTAATTTCAAAATATTTTTCCTTAAAACTCAACCAAAAAAATTGGTTTTATAATTCTTGCTTTTATTTTAAAATTAACATGTCACCATCAATAGACATAAGCATCACTCCAACAACTATCAATTCCCACCTCAGTTCGACCACCACCATCATCACCGATCAACCACCTCCGACCAACGCCACTACCACCGACCACCCATTTCATACCACCACCTTTGACCACCGTCAACACCACAAACCACCCACCTCTAACAACTATCACCACCATGCCTAACCACCGCCATCACTATCGACCACCATTTATGATCATTGCCACCACCAACCACCCATATGCAACAACCATTATCATCACTGACCACCAACCTCTGATCTTGTCGCCAACGACTACCATCTTTGACCACTTCCATCATCATCTTTGACCACTTCCATCATCACCGTGTTCCCACCTCTGGTCATTGTCCAACACTATTGACCACCTACATCAGACAAACTGCCACCACCATCTCCAATCACCCTCGGACCATTGCCACCGACCAACTACCTCCTACCCACCACCAACACATTGCAAAGGTCACTCAATTTGACCACCCATCTCTAACTATTCAACAATCTTTCTTTTTGGCACTCTATAGTCGCCTTTGCGACAATCATATTACTATAAAATTCACAAAAATTTATAAGGTTTAACCCTTAAAATAAAACCTTATATGTGAAAGTTGAATATAAACATTGTACTACACCAACCAAAAAAATATGTTTAGTTAAAATGAGTTGAAGTTGATTTTTTTTTACTTTAATTTCAAAATATTTTTCCTTTTAAAACTCAACCAAAAAAATTGGTTTATAATTCTTGTTTTTATTAAAAAATTAACATGTCACCATCAATGGACTAAGCATCTCTCCAACAACCATCAAATCACCCCACCCACAGACAACCAACTTTGAGCCACACTGCATCATCTTGATCAAACCACCTCGCCGCACCAACGCCATACCACCTGACCATCCCATCTTTCATACCACCACCTTGACCACCATCAACACCACAGTCCACCCACCTCTAACACCTATTCACCACCATGCCTAACACCGGCGATCACCATCGGACCCATCATTCTATGATCATTGCACCGACCTAACCACCCATCTAACAACCACCATCTCTACACTGACCACCAACCTTTGATTTGTGTCGCCAACGACTACCATCTTGACCACTTCCATTTCCACCACGTTCCCACCTCTGGTCACTGTCAAAACCATTGACCACCTACATTCAAACAAACCACGCACCACCATCTCCAATCACTCTCGACATTGCACCACACACTACCTCTTACCCACACAAACATTACCAATTGCATTCACTCTCTAACCATCACCTCTAACTATCAACAATCTCTTTTGAGCACATAATCGCCTTTGACGACAAATCGCTTAATTACGATAATCATCTTTTCAAAACTACCACTTCAATCACTATTACTAAAATTATTTTAATTAATAAAGTATAATTTTATAATATACTTTTATTAAAATAATTAAAATTTAATCTATTTTTATTTTTCATTTAATCTTTAGTGTGTCAATGTTTTTTATTTTATTTATACTTTGTGGATTCATAATGAAACAACTTAAGAGAGTGGTTTTATTTCAAATAAAATAAATCTAAAACTTCAACATAACGAATTGAAATTAAAAACTAAAAATTGTAAGACTCAAACTGAAACGATTTAAGTTCTAGCTTTTTAAAAATGATTCAGAACAAAAAAAACCAAAACCAACCCGCGTGGCGACCAAATTGATGCAAGTTACAACTATTTGTTCATAATGTCTTTGGAATGAGAAGATCTTCAGCTTCATCCATTGCACACCATCGTCCCCTCAGCATGAAATGTTTGTAGTGTCAATTGATTTTGTACCAAATAAAATAATAAACAAGACAAAAGTAATTTATTATTTCAACTGTCAAGTAAATACAAATAATACCTAATATAACTACACATTAACCTCATTGTTTCTCAATAAATCATCAACAATTACTTATTCCATTCTCACGATAAAAACACGTCATTCTCATCAATATCAAGTTTAAAATTGGTCTTCCTCAAGCACCAAGAAATCAATTTTATCAATTGATTTGTAATCAATGTGGCTATCATAATATATCTTATCGGCTCTCCACCTACAATAAAACACAATAAGATAAATTGAGAAGCTATTAATATACAATAAGTAGACTCAATAACTTAGGCTTAATTTTCACATAAATTTTTTTATACATATTCTTCAAACGCAAGTTATAAGCTACATAAGCAAGACTCATTAAGTATTTGATGTGTTCAAGCTTATCTTCTCTTTGTATGATATGTGATAGTGTTTTAGCAGTCTACTTAATCGTTATAAGTAATAATAAAACTGTAGTACTGAATTGTTGAGACAAAATCCTCTCAATTGTTTTTAATGATAACAAAATTAATTTAAAAGATATGATTGGCTTAATGAATAATCTGTGCTTTGAGTGTATTCATAGTAAGAGAGAACATGTTACATGTTACATTAGCAGGAAACAGAAGAAACATTCTGAGTTAAAGTGCTAAGTATGGAAATGCGAGGATGCCTCACGAGCTGGAAAGTGCCATTTAGGCATCCTCGTTGTTTGAATCATTAAACAAAGGCATAATAGTATTAAAGAATGAATTATTTGAAATCATTCAACAAAGTAGAATAGTATTAAAGAATGAAATTGATGATTCATTCAATAAAGGCAAAATACTATTTAAAAAATGATTAAAAGAAGGCCTTTGAAGAAAGCTAGCAAGAATGCAAGAGAAAGTACGAGAGATGATGATATTAGCTGTGCCTATAGTCCAACATCTTGAAAAGCATCCTAACACTTTATGAAAGCAAAACTCATCATGTCATAGGCAAAAAAGGCTACATGTACCCATATATGTGATTTAAAAAGATTATAAAGTCAATCTTCCAAAACGACAACAACAAACAAGTCCTAATAAATTATCACATGTCTTTAAGGCAAGGAAAGAAGCAAAGGACTCACGTGAAACCTCACAAAGCCTTGAAGAAAGAATGAAAATTGACATCACATGTTCTTACAAGCATTAAATGGAGAAAGAGAAAAAGCTCACATGTGAAGCTTTATGAAGGCATTGAAGAAAGAGAATGAAAATACTCCACACAATATTAAACATTAAAGAAAGGAAAGAGAATAAGGAACATCTCGTGTCCCCAAGTGCCAAGAAAACAGCTACCTCGTACTTGAAATGGGGAATGCATATTTTCAAATGAGCTGAATGCTTTCGTAAATATGAAGAAAAACCTTGCATTTCTCAAATGGATTTTCCGACGTCATAAAGGGCATGGCTTATGAAATAAACATCACAAGACCTCTATAAATGCAGCAAGCTGATCTTCATCAAAACACACAACACATTGCCTTAAAAAAGATCAAGATCTTAAAGCTTTCAAGAAGCAACATCCATTATATCTTCATACTTTTCTACAGAATCCTACATTAGATCTTTGTTAATCTTTTGAGAAGAAAATTTAGAACAATCACTCTCTTATCACACTGTAATTCCACGTGAGGTACACTGGAAATATTTGAATCTGATTGTGGCTTGGGAAAGCTTGAGAATACACAAGTTGTAAATCATCCTCGGTTAGAGATTGATCTGTTTGAACCATTAGTGAAATCTACAAGGGTGTAGCATGGAAGTACCCATCCTCGGCTTTCCATCCTCAGCAAGAGGGAAGTTTTTAAACTTGAAAACTATTTTTAAAACAGCAAAATCCCTATTCAACCCCGCTTCTAGTGATATTTAGCTACATCAATTGGCATCAGAGCAAGGTCCTCTAGAAGAATACCACCTACAGGTAAGAGAAAACGATCCAAAAATGCTAAAGCTAAGTAATTCCTGAAGGAGGATCATCCAACCGACCCTCCCTACTTTGATGGTACAGATTACTACCACTGGAAAGGTAAATAGACTCATATTCTCAATATCACAAGACAACAATATTGTGGTCTGTGTGGGAAAATGGGAGATCATGTCATCAGAACCAACAACGTAGATGCAACCTCTGATGTGAACCTCAAGCACAATGGATAGCTGATGAAAATGCAAAGGTACTCCTAACTCTAAAGCTCATTTATTTCTAACGTGGCTTGTGCAGGGCGAAGAGTATGATAGAGTCGAAGAGGCCAAAAGCGCTAAGGAGCTTTGGGACACTCTAAGGATCCATCATGAAGGAACAAGGTCACGTAAGAAGCAAGAATCGACATGGGAGTAAGAGATTTCGAACTATTCGATAATGAAGAAGAGGAAAATATTGATGAAATGTTCTCCAAGGTTAACAATCATATTAAATAACTTGAGATTCTGGAAAGGTATACTCCGTTCAAGAAAGGATAAGAAAAATCCTAAGGAGTTTACCAAAAGAATGTGAGGCCAATGCGTGGACTGCCATTACAGAAGAGAAGGAGACTTGACCAACATGAAATTGGAAATCTAGTTGGTTACTCTAGAGACTCATGACACCATTGTTGCTGGCTGACAAACCTAGCAGAAAGGAATAATGATTGCGCTAAAAACAAGCAAGCAGAAAGTTTATCCTTCAAGAACGGAAGAGGTCATGAAAAAGGAAAGCTCGGAGTATCCTCTATCTGAGAAGAGGAGGACGAACTGGCTCTAATTTCCAGAAGAATCCAGAGGATGATAAATCGAAGAGGACAATATAGAAGATCTCCTCAAAAAGAAAAAACTGACAAAAGTCAGATAAACTGTTTTGGATGCAACAAGATGGGACACTACAAAACTGAGTGTCCTCTCAACAAAAGGAACTCAAGAAGATTTCTATCCAAAAACAAATCCATGAGATACTTTGGGATGATAGTGACGAGTCATCCTCTGAGCAAGAAAAGGATGAAAAAGCCAACCTATGTCTTATGGCAACATCAGAAACTGAAAAAAAGTTCATCCTCTGATCAACAAAAGAAAGCCTTGTACTCTGGACAGTGGTTGTCAAGGGCATATGACACGAGATAAGCATTGCTTATTTCCTTGAGAGATAAAAGATGGAGATCAGCACATTTGTAATAATGATAAGCTCAAATAAAAGTACAGTATTATGGCTTAAAATAATTCTGCTAAAATTGAAAATGGTTTCAGTATGTGGATGGTCTAAACATAACTTGCTAAGTATTAGTCAATTATGTGATAGTGGTTTTGAAGTTATTTTAAGCCTACTCTTTGTGAGGTTAAACATCTCATCCTCGGTTAGTATTTCTTCTCCGGTTTGAAGAAAAAGAATTTATATGAACTTTATCTGGATGATTTACCCACTGAATCTGTTTTGTATCCATTGATAAAGATAAATGATTTGGCACAAAAGAGTTGGTCACACAAGCTTAAAAACTATTTCTAATTTATCAAAGTTAAAATTAGTTAAAGGTCTTCCAAAAATCAATTTTGAGAAAGACAAAGTTTATGAAGCTTGTGTTTAAAGGAAAACAAGTTAAAAGTAGCTTTCCACTCAAAAAATATTGTTACAACCAAAACATCACTTGAACTTATTCATATTGACCTTTTTGGTCCCATAAAAACTCCAAGTCTTAGTGGCAAAAGATATGGCTTTGTTATTTGTTGATGACTTCTCTCGTTTTACTTGGGTCTTATTTTTGAAACATAAAGATGAAGCCTTTGAGGCGTCCCACCATTTTTGCAAAAAGGTTCAAAACAAAAAATGGTTCAAATTATTTCGGTGAGAAGTGACCATGGGGTGAATTGAAAATGAATCCTTTAAAAATCTTTGTAATGAAAATGGTATTTCTCACAACTTTTCTTGTCCAAGAACTCCCAAAAAAATGGGTGTTGAAAGGAAAAATAGAACTTTACAAGAAATGGCTAGAACCCATTTTAAATGAAGCCAATATCTGAAAAAATATTTTTGGCTTAAGCCATTAACGCTGCTGTTATGTTTCTAATCGTGCATCCATTAGAAAATTTTAAACAAAACTCCATACGAGCTATGAAAGGGAGAAAACCAAATATTTCATATTTTCATATTTTTGGGTGTTATTGCTACATTCTTAATAATAAAGAAAATTTGGAAAGTTTGATCCCCAAATCTGATAAAAGAATTTTCTAGGATAACTCCAACAACGTCAAAATGTTATAGAACATATAATCTTAGGACTCAAACTGAGGAGGAATCCATGCATGTTATTTTTGATGAGTTTTGATGACTTCTGTTAGAAAAAATGGATAAAAATGAAGAAGATGAACCTTCATCCTCTCGAGTACCCGATCCTCATGATGAGGATGAGTCTGAACCCAACCTCACAGCAACCTCCAAGAGGATGGAGAACAGTCACACATCATCCTCCAGATCTAATAATTGGGAATACTGAAGATGTGTTAGAACCAGAAATTCTCTAAGGGAAAACACTACCAACATGGCCATGATATCACAAGTTTGAACCCAAAACAATTGATCAAGGCTATATGGTGACAAATCATGGGTTGAAGCTATGATGGAAGAACTCTCACAATTTGAAAGAAACAAGGTATGAAATCTTGTACCCCATCCTCCGAATAAATCCATTATTGGACTAAATGGATATTTTAGAAATAAACTAAATGAGGATGGAGAAGTCATTAGAAATAAAGCAAGACTAGTGGCACAAGGGTTACAATCAACAAGAAGGATTGATTATGATGAAACGTTTGCACCCATAAGCAAGACTTGAAGCAATAAGAATCCTCTAGCCTATGCTACTCATAAAGGTATTAAAAACTATTTCAAATGGATGTCAAAAGTGCCTTTTTGAATGGATTCTTAAATGAAGAAGTGTATGTTCGTCAACCCTCCGGGTTTTGAAGATATGAAGAGGCCGAATCATGTGTTTCAAACTCTCAAAAGCTCTTTATGGCTTAAAGCAAAGCTCTTCGCAGCTTGGTATGAGAGGTTAAGCTCTTTTCTAAAAGAAAATGGATTCATTATGGGGTCAAATTGATACAACTCTTTTCAAGAAGACTCTTGAGAAAGATTATTTGATTGTTCAAAAATATATGTCGGATGGACATAATATTTGGATCAACCAAATGAAATGATGTGCAAAGATATGGAGAAGTCATTAGAAATAAAGCAAGACTAGTGGCAAAGGGTACAAATCAACAAGAAGGAATTGATTATGATGAAACGTTTGCACCCATAGATCCTGATCGATCCTCGTAAACCTCTCATTGCCTCAAACCTTCCTCCTATGTGTCGAATTTATCACAACATTTGTGTTCACTCGATAGTGTCTCGAGCGGGAGTTATGAAAAGGTAACTGAACTTGATATTTTGATTATTCATCATCTGTTGACTGGAACACCCTTTCATTTGGGCAATATCATATTTAGCTACATGTTGAATGCTGCCATTGTGGGTCGATCAGCTCCCTATGGATGATCTTGACCAAAATCTTTAATTCTTTAAAGTACCCCTTGATGATGAAGAGAGTATTCAATGCAATAACTTCTTTTCTATGAAAAATATCAAAACAAATGCGCATTGATCTGCCTGAACAAAACCCCACCTCAAGGAAGAAGAAAACTGCCTCAAAAAAGCAGAAGTCTGCCTCTCCACTATCTCATTCTCGCACTCCCTCGTATAAACTCCGCTGGTCTCAACACTTCCTCAATCTCCACAAGTCAGTAAGGATACATCACCACATATTGCCGCTCCTTCAGTTAAGGATGGTGAAGATTTATTCTTTGATCTAAACGTATCCTATGATCACCATTCGTCAAAGAGCCCTCATAGGAACACACATGCGGAAGAATCCACATTGCCATCTCAAGTAAGTCTAAACTCTTCTCCTATCTCTCCAACTATTGTCCATCTAATTCTAATCCGGATTTACAAGAAAAATCCAAATCTCCTTTGGCTCCACATTTTGAAAATTTCTCTAAGGATAAGGCTAAACGTTCAAATCCAAAAGGGACGTGATGACTCAACCACCAGCATGAAATCGCAGGAACTGAGAACAAAAAGGTTTTTAAAGCTACTAAAGACCATTAGGAAAGACCAAAGAAATTGTTGGTTAACTTTTCTCACTTTCAAAAAACCATCACTCAGTTTGGACCATTCTGGAATGGTTTACCAAACATTTGGGTTCATCAGCTGCTGCAAATAATCAACCTCATGTGATACCGGCCCAGTTTCTCCTTTGCCCCCGACTCTACATCTCATCATCTGAAGATTCATCTTCCGCTAATGACTCTGTTTTAATTTTTATATACTTTTTGATGTGACTTAATTCATCATGTTGATGTTGAAAAGCATCCAACACTTTATGAAGCAACTCATCATGCATAGGCAAAAAGGTTACATGTACCATTATGTGATTTAAAAAGATTATAAAGTCAATCTTTAAAAAGACAACAACAAACAAGTCCTAAATAAAATTGATCACATGTCTTAAGCAAAGGAAAGAAGAAAATGACTTCACGTGAAGCCTTCACAAAAGCCTTGAAGAAAGGAATGAAAAGGACATCACATGTTCTTACAAGGCATTAAATGGAGAAAAGAGAAAAAGCTCACATGTGAAAGCTTTATGAAGGCATTGAAGAAAGAGAATGAAAATGACTCCACACAATATTCAAACATTAAAGAAAGGAAAGAGAAAAGGACCATCTCGTGTCCCAAGTGCCAAGAAAAAGCTACCTCGTACTTGAACATGGAATGCATATTTTCAAATGAGCTGAATGACATTTTCGTAAATATGAAGAAAAAACCTTGGCATTTCTCAAATGGATTCCAACGGTCATTAAAAGACTTGGCTTATGAATAAACATCACAAGACCTCTATAAATTGCAGCAAGTTGATCTTCATCAAAACACACAAACACATTGCATTAAAAAAGATCAAAGATTCTTAAAGCTTTCTAGAAGCAACATCCATTATATCTTCATACTTTCTACAAATCCTACATTAGATCTTTGTTAATCTTTTGAGAAAGTATTTAGAATCAATCACTCTTTTATCACACTGTAATTTCCACGTGAGGTACACTTGCAAAATATTTGAAATCTGATTGTAAGCTTGGTGAAGCTTGAGAATACACAAGTTGTAATCATCCTCGGTTAGAGGTTGATCTGTTTGAACATTAGTGAAATCTCACCAAGGGTGTGAGGCCTGGAAGTAGCCATTTTGGGTGAACCAGTATAAAAACAGTGTGTGTCAATCTTATATTTCTTCTTCACTCTTTAACTCGGTTTGAATTTGAAGGTTTGAAAAACCCATCCTCGGCCCTTCCTCCTCAGCAAGAGGATAGTTTTTTAAAACACTTGAAACTATTTTAAAACAGCAAAATCCCTATTCAACCCCCCCTTCTAGTGATATTTAGCTACATCATGAATGTCAAATTCAAGTATCACTTATACTATCGAATTATGTTTAATTATAAAAATTAAACAAAAAAAATTGAATTGATTTGAAATGACTTTTGATATAACAAGAGTAATAGCATTTAAGTTTTATAATAAGAAAATGTCAAGGATGAGTTTCACCTTGAGTCCAACCTTGATATCTAATTTGATCCTAATTATTGAATTATTTTCGAATTCTCGTTTACTATTTTTGCACAATTCGTTGGTGACAACCTTTAATTCCAAAATAATCATAATTCCTTAGTGGATTTAAGATTAGAAATAAACTTGAACGTTCAAGAATTCTCATACTGGTCTATTGTCTCTGCAAATATCTCAATTGATTTGTCTCCAAGATTACAAATCACGTTATTTATCATCTCAAGCATTGGTACAATCTACTTATGTTTCAAAATATGGAATCGTAAAGAAGTTTAAAGGTGATCAAACAATAAAAATCATGAAGCACATAGATGAGAAAAATAATTCAATAAATTCATTCAAATAAAACAAAAACAAATCACATATTTAAGGGTTCATCAAGTTCTACTCATCCCTTACAAAGAAAGTTTAATCACTCATACAAAGGAACAAAAGATAGAGATTAAGAAGAATTACAAGAATTATTCATGAATGATATTGATAAAACTCATTCAATGGTGTTAGAATCAACCTCCTATGAGTTTCTCTGCTATGACACAAGTCTCCACACTTCAAAATAACCAACAAGATCCCTAAAAAGTGAGTAAATCACATTTCTATTGTGTTTTCTCCTCTTTTAAGTGGCAAATTGGGTTCTAGTGTCTTCATGAAAGTTGAAATTATGGATCTTATCTTTCATTTGCACTTGGGTTGACTCTATTTGTATATCTATAACTCAAACATATGGTTGAGATACTGCACATAGGTCATGTTGATTTCTCACCAAAATTCAACACTGTACTAAAACAACGAAAAACACAAAACTATAAAAAAAATCACTACTTAATCAAGGAAATAACAACATAAACAAGGCGATAAATTCAAGAAAAAAAAATAAAAAAACTATATCAAATAAAATTCTTAAATTAACTAATAATTAAGTTAAATAAGACTACAAACAATGTAAAATATGCATAAGATGAAGAATTATCAACACATTCAAAGACACTCCAGATTTCTCTCACATTTAGAACTGTCAATTGAAAAATGATGTAGCTAAATATCACTAGAAGGGGGTTGAATAGGATTTGCTGTTAAAAATAATTTTCAAGAGATTGTAAAACTATCCTCTCACTGAGGATGGACATTTTTTCAACCCTGTAGTTTTAACTTAAGCAAAAAGAGTAAAAGAAGAATATGGAGAGACACACACAAATTTTATACTGGTTCACCCAGAGATGGCTACGGATCAGTCACCTCACCACCCTTGTGAGATTTCAGCTAACTTCCAAATAGATCTAAACCTCACGCTGAGGATGATTACAAACTGTTGTATTCTTTAGCTTCACCAAGCTTACAATCAATTTTCAAATATTTCCAAGCTTCACTCATAAGGAATTACAAAGTAGCTATATGAGAGTGATTGATACTTAATACTTCTCAAAAGATATACAAAGATTATAGTGTAGCGATCAAAGAAAGATGAAGTGAGGATGTGAATGTGCTCTTGATAGGCTTTAAGATGCGTGATCTTTTTATGCAATTGTGTGTGTGTTTTATGATGAGAGCTCGCTGCATTTTTATAGAGGTCCAAGCTCTTTGATGACCGTTTGGAAATCATTTTTCAAAGGATCCAAGGTTTTTCATCATAATTACAGAACTGACCATTTCAGGCTTGTTAGGCCAGGCAGAACCCATCCTCACGTATAATTGGCGGGCCAGCTTCCTTGAAATTGATCTTTGAGATGTCTTTGTCTAATTCTCTTTTATCAAGAGTGCAAAAGTTGTTCTTTGACATGTGGAGCTGCGAGACTTTTCCATGAACTTAAGGACTAGGTTGATTTCCAACTTTTGAGGTGATGTTGACAGAGAGAAAAAGCCACCCTCCATTACAACTAGAGCTGTCATGCTCAGTCCGAGGATCAGAGATCTGTTTTCACATGTGATCTTCCATTTGGCTATGTTTGAAGTTGCCTTTTGTTAACTTGACTTCTTCATGTATTAAAACGGCAAGCCTAATAAATGTTCTGATGTTAAGCCTTGCACATGCTGATGGGTTGCTTTCAACTTAGCTGGTTCCTGTCACTCCAGCCTAATCTATCATTCCTTTTAGACTTAAGACTAGTTGTTCTTGTCCTTTTCCTTGGGCCTTCTAACTTCGATTATTTTTCAAATACTTATTACCTTATTCATTTTTGGACATTAATAATGTTCATTTTTTAATAAATAAAAGCATTTGTACTGGTGCGGTCACAACTTCGGAAGATCGGAGACTTTTCCATCTTTGCAGCCCATACTCGCAGTGGCTTTTCCATCCTCAGGCCAGAATCATATTTTCCTTCTTTTTCCCTTAATGATTAATATCCTATTATCTTATATGAATACACTTAAGAGCACATGTTAGTCATTAACCATAATCATAATCTCTTAAGTAATTTTGTTATCATTAAAATCATTTGAGAGATTTTGTCTCAACAATCTCCTCCTTTTTTATGATGACAAAATTCTTTAGATTATGATTTTAAAATAAGACAAAGATAAAATGTTTATGCTCCCCCTCAATCATATGTGTAATAATTTTTAAAACTAAAAATCATTACTCCCCCTAAATGTATGCCAAAGTGTTGAAATAACATGATTTTAACCATTCAAAAAACATCATGATAATTAGCTAATAATTTAAAGATTTGTTCAACATAGCATAAACATGGGTTCATAAGCAACACAACAATTCAACTTAACAATCATAAGCAACACTATAATTCAAACAGTTTAAAAGCATGAACCCAAAACAACTGGATAAACAAAAAGCATAATCTAACTGCGAATGGAATAACCAGAAAGACATAATCATTCCTCCCCCTGACTCATTTCACCTGGCAAGCAGCAAAAAGAAACACAACTGAATTAGTCTGATGAGGATGGTTCATCTGATGAAGTGGATAAAGGAGAGGGAATAGTCAGATGATGGCATTGGGAAGCCTGGTAGCTCATGGAGGATGATCTCCAGTGAGCAATAGTAGGACCAAGTGTTTGTAACCCATTCAAGATATGAGACCAAATGAATCATAGAGTTCTGAAGTGAGTGAAGCGCTGAAGATTTTCTTCTGGTCTTTCCTGGAATTAATGTGAGATGAGTTTCATCTACTCGTATTCTTGTTGTCCAATTCGTGCTAGGAACCGAGCCCTTAGGCTGATGCATTTAAGCACTGAACTCTTATTCGAGAGCTCCTAGCCTGTCCTTTGAATGGTTATGAGTCGTATATCCGGGCAGTGAAAAGGATCAATGAAACTGAACACACCGTGACCTCAAGGAGGATGGTTCCATTTTGATGGGCTGGTTTTTTAAAAGTTAGCAGCATGAGGAATTTGTTGCAAAAAATATGGTGATGGGAGCACATCTTCATCCACTGGAACAGTTGGAGGAGAAGCCATAGGCACATCCGTAAGAGAGGGAGGATAAGATAAATTGAGATCAAAGTATAGCTCCTCACCATCTTCCATATTTTGAAGAGAAGTTGATTTTAAGGTGTCCTCAGGGATAGGATCGGTTTCATGAAGGGGAGTCAATTTGTGGATTGGTGAAGACTGAGTTGTTGTGGGGACTGGTGAGTCAGGAGAAGGAGTAGTATCAGAAGAGTTACGCAGTGGAGAGGTTTGTTCTGGAATAAGTGGTGATGGTGTATCCTCAGGTGGAGCTTGAGTGGTTTCAACTTCAGATTTTTGAGAAACAAAGGAGGAATGACGAGTTTTTCGTTTCTTGGAGGCAGGGCGATCATCAGTTTGAATCTTCATCTGTTTAATGTTCTTCATAGAAAAAGTGTTGTTGAAGTGGATGGAATGTTCATCC
>PGTU02001968.1:0-14277 GCA_002896215.2 Cicer echinospermum
TCAAGTTCCGCGTCAAATTTCAAACACTCGCCCTCGTAATGTTTCCGGAAAACAGATTTTGGTCCATTTTCTTGTCGAGGGGTACGAAAATTGGCCCGAAAAGTCCAGATGAAATCGAGGAGAAGAACATTCTTATAGCATTGTTTCTAAATTTATAACTGGGTTCGTGGTTCTGCGTCAGATTTTCATAAACTAGCCATTGCTGGTCCCAAACATACGATTTCGGTACAATATTGTCGGGTGGTACGAAAATCGCCTAAAAAGGTCAGATGAAACTCGATGACCAAACGACCTTAAGCATTCGCTTCTCATAAATTATTTAACTGTGTTTCAGGTTTCGCGTCAAATTTCAAACACTAGCCATCGTCTGTTCTGAAGATACCAGATTTTCGTCGTTTTTTGTCGAGGAGCACGACAAAATTGGTGTCGATAAAGTTCCAGGTGAAATCGCAGGACCGTTGACCTTATAACATTCTTCATCAAATTATATATACTGTGTTATCTCGATTTCGCGTCAGGATACAAACACAACCCATCGTCTTGTTCGAAAAGACGGGAGACCCTGATACAATTCTTTTCCAAAATTATATTACTGGTTTTTAGGTTCCGTGCCAGATTTCAAACACTCGCCATCGTCTGGTCCGAAAATATATATTTCGTTCCTGTTTTGTCGAGGGGTAAGAAAATCGCCTGAAAAGTCCAAATAAAATCGTGGACCGAGAGACCCTAATAGCATTCTTCTCCTATATTTATAATTGTGTTCCGAGTTCCGTGTCAGATTTCAAAAACTAGCCATTATTTTGTTCAAAAATACGAATTTCTGTCAGTTGGTACAAAAATCACCCAAAAATACCAGATGAAATCGAGGACTGGGAGATCCTTATAACATTCTTGTCTTAAATATATAACAGTGTTTCGGATTCTGAGTCAGAATTCAAACACTCGCCATTGTATGGTCCTAAAATATATTTTTTGGTCCACTTTGGTCAAAGGACACGAAAATCGCTGAAAAGTCCAAATTAAGAATCGACGATCGTAGAGACCTAATAGCATTCTTCTCCAATTTTTATAACTATGTTTCAATTCCGAGTCAAATTTCAAACACTAGCCCTCGTCTGTCCGAAACATACAGATTTTGGTCCATTTTTTTGTCGAGGGGTACGAAAATTGCCCGAAAAGTCCAGATGAAATCGAGGAGAAGAAGATTCTTGTGTAGCAATCTTTTGTTAATTTATAAACTGAGTTTATCGGGTTATGCGTCCAGATTTGCAAAAAACTAGCCATTTGTCTGGGTCACAAAATACGAATTCGGTACATTATTTGTCGGGTGGTACGAAAATCGCCTAAGAGTGTCCAGATTGAAATCGAGGACCAAATGACCCTTAAAGAATTCTTCTCATAAATTTATAACTTTGTTTCGGGTTCCGCGTCAAATTGCAAACACTAGCCCATCGTCTATTCTAAAATACAGATTTTGGTCTATTTTTGTCGAAGGGTACGAAAATTTCTCGAAAAGCATATGAAATATAGGACTGATGTGACCTTATGATCATTCTTTCATCTAATTTATTACTGTGTATCAGATTCCGTGTCAGGATCAACACAACCATCGTCTTGTTCGAAAAGACGAGACCTCATACCATTCTTCTCCAAAGATGTTATTTAGTTTTTACTGGTCCTTTAGGTTTCCGTGCTCAGGGTGATTTCAAACACTTGCCATCGTCTGGTCCGAAAATAATATTCTGATCCTGTTTTGTCGAGGGGTAAGAAAATCGCCTGAAAAGTCCTAAATGAAGATCGAGACCGACCAGACCCTTATAGCATTCTCTCTAAATTTATAATTGGTGTTTCCGAGTTCCGTGTCTGTATTTCAAAACTAGCCATTGTTTTGTTCAAAAATATGAATTTCAGTCAGTTGGTACAAAAATCATCCGCCAAAATACAGATGAAATCGGGACTGGGAGATCCTTATAACATTCTTGTCTTAAATATATAACAGTGTTTCCGATTCTGAGTCAGATTTCAAACACCCGCCATCGTATGTCCGAAAATATAGTTTTTGGTCCATTTGGTCAAAGGACAACGAAAATCGTCTGAAAAGTCCAATGAAATCGACGACCGAGAGACCTTATACCATTCTTCTCCAAAATTTATAAACTATCTTTCAAGTCCCACGTCAACTTTCAAACACTAGCCCTCGTCTGTTCCGGAAATACAGATTTTGTTCCATTTTTGTCGAGGGGTACGAAATTGCCCGAAAAGTCCATATAAAATCGAGGAGAAGAAGATTCTTGTAGCAATCTTTTCCTAAATTTGTAACTGAGTTTCGGGTTATGCGTCAGATTTTAAAAACCTAGCATTGTCTGGTCCAAAAAATACGAATTTCGGTACATATTTTGTGGTGGTATGAAATCGCCTAAGGTCTCAGATGAATCGACGACCAAATGACCCTTAAGCATTCTACACATAAATTTATAACTTTTTTTCGGGTTCCGCGTCAAATGTCAAACACTAGCCATCGTCTTTTATGAAAATACAGATTTTGGTCTATTTTAGTCGAGGGGTACGAAAATTTCCCGAAAAGTCCAATGAAATCGAGGAGAAGAAGATTCTTGTAGCAATCTTCTGCTAAATTTATATCAGAGTTTCGGGTTATGCGTCAGATTTGCAAAAACTAGCCATTGTCTGGTCACAAAATACGAATTTCGGTACATATTTGTCGGTGCTACGAAAATCGCTGACAGGTCAGATGAAATCGAGGACCAATGACCCTTAAAGCATTCTTCTCATAAATTTATAACTTTGTTTCGGGTTCCGCGTCAAATTGCAAACACTAACCTGTCTATTCTGAAAATACAGATTTTGGTCTATTTTTGTCGAGGGTACGAAATTTCCGGAAAGTTCCAATGAAATATAGGACTGAGTGACCCTATATAACATTCTTCATCTAAATTTATAAATGTGTATCAGATTCCGCGTCAGGATACAAACACAACCCACTCGTCTTGTTCGAAAAGACGGGAGACCTGATACCATTCTTCTCCAAAATTTATTAACTGGTTTTAAGGTCCGTGCCAGATTTCAAACAGCTTGCCATCGTCTGGTCCGAAAATATATATCTCGGTCCTGTTTTGTCGAGGGGTAAGAAAAATCGCCTGAAAAGTCCAAATGAAATCGAGACCGAGAGACCCTTATACATCTTCTCCTAAATTATAATTGTGTTCCGATTCCGTGTCTGATTCAAAAACTAGCCATTGTTTTGTTCAAAAATATGAATTTCAGTCAGTTGGTACAAAAATCACCCAAAAATCTAGATGAAATCGAGGACTGGGAGATCCTTTAACATTCTTGTCTTAAATATATAACAGTGTTTCCGATTCTGAGTCAGATTTCAAACACCAGCCATCGTATGGCCGAAAATATAGTTTTTGGTCATTTTGGTCAAAGGACAACGAAAATCGTCTAAAAAGTCATAATGAAATCGATCACCGAGAGCCCTGATACCATTCTTCTCCAAATTTTATAACTATGTTTCAAGTTCCGCGTCAAATTTCAAACACTCGCCCTCAGTAGTTCGGGAAATACAGATTTTGGTCCATTTTTGTCGAGGGGTACGAAAATTGCACGAAAAGTCCAGATGAAATCGAGGAGAAGAAGATTCTTATAGCATTGTTTTCCTAAATTTTTAACGGGTTTCAGTTATGCGTCAGATTTCAAAACTAACCATTGTCTGGTCCAAAAATACGAATTTCGGTACATATTTGTCGGGTGTACGAAAATCGCCTAAAAGGTCCAGATGAAATCGAGGACCAAACGACCTTAAAGCATTCTTCTCATAAATTTTTTAACTGTGTTTCGGGTTCGCGTCAAATATCAAACACTAAGCCATCGTCTGTTCTGAAAATACAGATTTTTGGTCTTTTTTTGTCGAGGGTACGAAAATTTCCCGAAAAGTCGAGATGAAATCCAGGACCGAGCGACCCTTATAACATCTGCATCCAAAATTTATAACTGTGTATCGGATCCCGCGTCAGGCATAACAAACACAACCCATCGTCTTTGTTCAAAAGACGGGAGACCCTGATACCACATTCTTCTCCAAAATTATTATACTGATTTTTAGGTTCGTGCCAGATTTCAAAACACTCCGCCATTCGTTGGTCCGAAAATATATATTTCGGTCCTGTTTTGTCGAGGGTAAGAAATCGCCTGAAAAGTCAAATGAAATCGTGGACCGAGAGACCCCTTATAGCATTCTCTCCTAATTATAATTGTGTTCCGAGTTCCGGTGTCCCATTTCAAAAACTAGCCATTGTTTTGTCAAAATCGAATTTCAGTCAGTTGGTACAAAAATACCCAAATATACCAGATGAATCGAGGACTGGTAGGACCTTATATACATTCTTGTCTACAAATATATACAGTGTTCTGCTTCCGAGTCAGATTTCAAACAACTCGCCATCAGTATGGTCCGAAAATTATATTTTTTGGTCCATTTGTCAAAGGACACGAAATCGTCTGAAAAGTCCAAATGAAATCGACCGATCGAGAGCCCCTAATAGCATTCTTCTCCAAATTTATAACTATGGTTCAAGTTCCGCGTCAAATTTCAAACATTAGCCCTCGTCTGTTTCGAAATACAAGATTTTTGGTCAATTTTGTCGAGGGGTTACGAAAATTGCCCGAAAAGTCAGATGAAATCGAGGAGAAGAAGATTCTATAGCATTCTTTTCCAAATTTATAACTGGGTTTGGGTTATGTGTCAGATTTTCAAAAACTAGCCATTGTCTGGTCAAAAATAACGAATTTCGATACATATTTGTCGGGGTGTACGAAAATTGCCTAAAGGTCCAGATGAATCGAGGACCAACGACCCTTAAGCATTCTTCTCATAATTTATTAACTGTTTCGGGTTCCGCGTCAAATTGCAACACTAGCCATCTCTATTGAAAATACAGATTTTGGTCTATTTTGTCGAGCCTACGAAAATTTTCGCGAAAAGTCCAGATGAAATATAAGACTGAATGACCCTTATACATTCTTCATCTAAATTTATAACTGTGTATCGGATTCCGCGTCAGGATACAAACACAACCCATCGTCTTGTTCGAAATTACAGGAGACCCTGATACCATTCTTCTCCAAAATTTATACTGGTTTTTAGGTTCCGTGCCAGATTTCAAACACTTGCCATCGTCTGGTCCGAAAATATATATTTCGGTCCTGTTTTGTCGAGGGGTAAGAAAATCGCCTAAAAAGTTCAAATGAAATCGAGGACCGAGAGACCCTTATAGCATTCTTCTCCTAAATTTATAATTGTGTTCCGAGTTCCGTGTCGGATTTCAAAAACTAAGCCATTGTTTGTTCAAAAATTCGAATTTTTGTCAATTGGTAAAAAAATCACCAAAATACCAGATGAAATCTAGGACTGGGAGACCCGAATTAACATTCTTGTCTTAAATATATAACAGTGTTTCCGATTTCCAAGGTCAGATTTCAAACACTCGCCATCGTATGGTCCGAAATATATTTTTTGGTCCAATTTTGTCAAAGGACACGAAATCGTCTGAAAATCCAAATGAAATCGACGACGAGAGACCCTAATAGCATTCTTCCTCCAAAATTTATAACTATGGTTCAAGTTTCGCGTCAAATTTCAAACACTAGCCGTCGTCTGTTCCGGAAATACAGATTTTGTTCCATTTTTGTCGAGGGTACGAAAATTGCCCGAAAAGTCCAGATCAAATCGAGGAGAAGAAGATTCTTATAGCATTCTTTTCCTAAATTTTATAACTAGCCATTGTCTGGTCCCAAAAATACGAATTCTGTACATATTTGTCGGGTGTACGAAAATCGCTAAGAGGTCCAGATGAAATCAAGGACCAAATTACCCTTAAAGCATTCTTCTCTTAAATTTATAACTTTGTTTCGGTTCCGCGTCAATTGCAAACACTAGCATCGTCTATCTGAAAATACAGATTTGAGTCTATTTTTGTCGAGGGGGTACGAAAATTTCCCGAAAAGTCCAAACGAAATATAGACTCTGAGTGACCCTTATAACATCTTCATCTAAAATTTATAACTGTGTATCGGATTCTGCGTCAGGATACAAACACAACCCATCGTCTTGTTCGAAAAGAAGGGAGACCCTGATACCATTCTTCTCCAAAATTTTATTACTGGTTTTTAGGTTCCGTGCCAAATTTCAAACACTTGCCATCGTCTGGTCCGAAAATATATATTTCGATCCTGTTTTTTCGAGGGGTAAGAAAATCGCCTGAAAAGTCCAAATGAAATCGACGACCGAGAGACCCTAACAGCATTCTTCTCCAAAATTTATAACCATGGTTCAAGTTTCGCGTCAAATTTCAAACACTAGCCCTCGTCTGTTCCAGAAATACAAATTTTGGACCATTTTTTCGAGGGGTTACGAAAAATTGCCCGAAAAGTCCAGATGAAATCGAGGAGAAGAAGATTCTTGTAGAATCTTCTGCTAAATTTATATCTGAGTTTCGGGTTATGCGTCAGAATTGCAAAAACTAGCCATTGTCTGGTCCAAAAATACGAATTTCGGTACATATTTGTCGGTGGTACGAAAATCGCCTAAGAGGTCCGGATGAAATCGAGGCCCAAATGACCCTTAAAGCATTTTTTCTCATAAATTTATATCTTGTTTCGGCTTCCGCGTCAAATTGCAAACACTAGCCATCGTCTATTCTGAAAATAAGATTTGGTCTATTTTTGTCGAGGGGTATGAAAATTCCCGAAAAGTCAAATGAATATAGGACTGAGGTGACCTTATAACATTCTTCATCCTAAATTTATAACTGTGTATCGGATTTTGCGTCAGGATACAAACAACCCATCGTCTTGTTTGAAAAGACGGGAGAACCCGATACCATTCTTCTCCAAAATTTTTATTACTGGTTTTTAGGTTCCGTGCCAGATTTCAAACACTTGCCATCGTATGGTCGAAAATATATATTCGCCATGTTTTGTCGAGGGTAAGAAAATCGCCTGAAAAGTCCAAATAAATCGACGACCGAGAGACCCTAATAGCATTCTTCTCCAAAATTTATAACTATGGTTCAAGTTTCGCGTCAAATTTCAAACACTACCTCTTCTGTTCCGAAATACAAATTTTGTCCATTTTTGTCGAGGGGTACGAAATTGCCCGAAAAGTCCAAATGAAATCGAGGAGAAGAAGATTCTTGTAGCAATCTTCTGCTAAATTTATAACTAAGTTTCGGGTTATTCGTCAGATTTGCAAAAACTAGCAATTGTTGGTCCAAAAAATACGAATTTCGGTACATATTTGTCGGTGCTACGAAAATCGCCTAAGAGGTCCAGATGAAATCGAGGACCAAATGACCCTTAAAGGCATTCTTCTCATAAATTTATACTTGTTTCGGGTCCGCGTCAAATTGCAAACACTAGCCGTCGTCTATTCTGAAAATACAGATTTTTGTTCTTTTTTGTCGAGGGGTACGAAATTTCCCGAAAATTCCAGATGAAATCCAGGACCGAGTGACCCTTATAAATTCTTCTCAAAATTTATAACTGTGTATCGGAATCCGCGTCAGGATACAAACACAACCCATCGTCTTGATCGAAATTCGATTTCGGTCCTGTTTTGTCGAGGGTAAGAAAATCGCCTGAAAAAGTCCAATGAAATTGAAGACTGAGAGACCCTATATAGCATGCTTCTCCTAAATTTATAATTGTGTTCCGAGTTCCGTGTTAGATTTCAAAACTAGCCATTGTTTTGTTCAAAAATACGAATTTTCAGTCAGTGGTACAAAAATCACCCAAAATACCAGATTAAATCGAGGACTGGGAGATCTTATAACATTCTTGTCTTAAATATATAACAGTGTTTCTGATTCTGAGTCAGATTTCAAACACTCGCCATCGTATGGTCGAAAATATAGTTTTGGTCCATTTTGGTCAAAGACACGAAAATCGTTCTGAAAAGTCCAAATGAAATCGACGACCGAGAGACCCTTATGCATTCTTCTCCAAAATTTATAACTATGGTTCAAGTTCCGCCGTCAATTTCAAAATACTAGCCTCGTTGTTCCAGAAATATAGATTTTGGTCATTTTTGTCGATGGGTACGAAAATTGCCCGAAAAGTCCAGATGAATCGAGGAGAAGAAGATTCTTATAGCATTCTTTTCCTCAAATTTATAACTGGTTTTGGTTATGCGTCAGATTTTCAAAAACTACCATTGCTGGTCCAAAAACACAATTTCGGTACTATTTGTCGGGTGGTCCGAAAATTGCCTAAAAGGTCCAGATGAAATCGAGGACCAAATGACCCTTAAAGCATTCTTCTCATAAATTTATAACTTTGTTTCGGGTTCCGCGTCAAATTTCAACACTACCATCGTCTATTCTGAAAATAGATTTTGGTCTATTTTCGTCGAGTGTACAAAAAATTTCCCTGAAAGGTCCAGATCAAATCAGCACTGAGTGACCTTATAACATTACTCATCTAAAATTTACAATTGTGTATCGGATTCGCGTCAGGATACAAACACAACAACCATCGTCTTGTTCGAAAAGACGAGTTTTTGTCCATTTTAATCGGGTGGTACGAAAATCTCCCGAAAAGTCCAAATAAAAATCGGGAACCGAGAGAACCTTGAAGCATTCTTCTCCTAAATATATAACAGTTGTTTTAGATTTCTGCGTCAGAAATCAAATACAAGCCATCGTCTGGTCCTAAAATACAATTTCAGTCCTTTTTTTTTCGAGGGGTACGAAAATCGCCTGAAAAGTCAAGATCAAATCGAGGACCGAGAGACCTTTATAGAATTTTTCTTCTAAATTTATAATTTTGTTTCAAGTTCCACGTCATATCTAAAAACACTAACAATCGTCTTGTTTGAAAATACGGATTTCGGTGCATTTTAGTCGGTGGTGTACGAAAATCGCTAGAATAGTCCAGATGAAATCTAGGACTTGGAGACCCTTATATCATCTTCTCCAAAATTTATAATTGTGTTTTGGGTTCCACGTCAGATTTCAACACTATCCATTGTCTTTTTCGAAAATACGATTTTCAGTCCATTTTAGTTGGATCGTATGAAAATTACCGAAAAGTCCAGATGAAATCAGGACCGAGAGACCTTGTAGCATTCTTCACAAACATTTATAACTGTGTTTCGGGGTTCGCACCAGATTTCAAACACTATCCATAGTCTTGTTCAAAACATTATCCATAGTCTTCACACAACATTTATTACTGGTTTTTAGGTTCTGCGCCAGATTTCAAACACTGCCATCGTCTGGTCTGAAAAATATAGATTCGGTCCCTTTTTTGTCGAGGGTAAGAAATAAGCCTAAAAAGCCAGCATAATCGAGGACGAGAGACCTTATAGCATTCTTCTCCTAAATTTACAACTGTGTTCCGAGTTCCGTGTCGGATTTCAACCACTAGTCATTGTTTGTTCAAAAATACGAATTTGGGTCCATTTTAGTCGAGTGGTACGAAAATCACCCGAAAATACCAGATGAAATCGAGACCAGGAGACTCTTATAGCATTCTTCTCTTAAATTTATAACTATGTTTCCGGTCGCGTCAGATTTCATCTGGACTTTTCTGGCGAGTTGCGTACCCACCCGACTAAAATGGACCGATTTTCGTATTTTTGAACAAAATGATGGCTAGTGTTTGAAATCTGACGCGGAACCAAAACACAATTACAAATTTAGATGAAGAATGCTATAAGGTCTCTCGGTCGTCGATTTCATCTGGACTTTTTCGGGTGATTTTCGTATACCGCTACAAAAATGGATCAAAATCTGTATTTTCGACCAGACGATGTCTAGTGTTTGAAATCTGATACGGAATCTGAAACGTTGTTATACATTTAGAAGAAGAAATCTATAAGGGTCTCCTAGTCGTTGATTCATCTGGACTATTCGGGCGACTTTTCGTACCCCTCGACACAAATGGACCAAAATCTGTATTTCAAACCAGACGGTGGCTAGTGTTTGAAATCTGACATGGAAACCGAAACATAGTTATAAATTAGAAGAAGAATGCTATAAGGTCTCTCGGTCCTCGATTCATTTGGGTTTTTTGGTGACTTTCATTCCCCCTGGACAAAAATTGACCAAATTTGTTATTTCGTACCTAACGATTGCTAGTGTTTGAAATCTGACGTGGAACCCGAAACACTATTATATATTAACAAGAAGAATGATATAAGGGTCGCACGGTCTCAATTTCGTTTGGACTTTTCGGGCGATTTTCGCACCACGCTTAAAAAATGGACCAAAATCTGTATTTTCGTAAATAAGACGATGGTGAATCTAATGTTGAAATCTGACGCATAACGCGAAACACTATTGTATATTTATGAGAAGAATGCTGTAAAGGTCTCTCGGTCCTCATATTTATCTGGACTGTTCGGGCGATTTTCGAACCACCCGACAAAAATTGACCTCGAATCTATATTTTCGGACCAGACGAGGGCTTTGGTGTTTGAAATTGAAGCGGAAACCCAAAACACAATTATAAATTTTGAGAAGAATGCTATAAGGGTCTCCCCGTACTTCGATACCATCTGGACGTTTTGGGAAATTTTCATACCACTCGACTAAACATGGACCGAAATCCGTATTTTCCGAACAAAACGATGGCTAGTGTTTGAAATCTGACGCGGGACCCAGAACGCAGTTGTAAATTTAGGGAAAAATGCCATAAGTCTTCTGGTCCTCGATTTCATCTGGATATTTTAGGCAACTTTCCGTGCCACCCGACTAAAATGGACTGATATATTTTTTTTTTAAACAATATGATGGTTAGTGTTTGAAATCTGATGCGGAACCCAAAACACATTTATAAATTTAGAAGAAGAATGCTATAAGGGTCTCTCGGTCCTCAATTTATCTGGACTTTCAGGCGATTTTGTACCCCTCGACAAAAATGGACCAATATCTGTATTTTTTCTGACCATAAGATGTCTAGTGTTTGTAATTTGACGCGGAAACCCGAAACACTGTTATATATTTATGAGATGAATGCTATAGGGTCTCCTGGTCCTCGATTTCGTCTAGAATTTTAGGGCGATTTTTCGTACCACATAACAAAAATGGTCCGAAATCAATATTTTCGAACAAGACAATGGATAGTGTTTGAAATCTGACGCGGAACTCGAAACATAATTACAAATTTAGGAGAAAAATGCTATAAGAGTCTCCTGGTCACTGGATTTCATCTAGACATTTCAGGCGATTTGTTGTACCTATCGACTAAAATGGACCGAAAATATGTTTACGTACCTATCGACTAAAATGGACCGAAATATGTATTAACGCCAGAACTTGAAAACGGTTATATATTAAAGAGAAGAATGCTATAAGGGTTTCCCGGTCCTCGATTTCATTTGGACTCTTGGATCGATTTTTGTAACCACCGACAATAAGGACTGAATCTGTATTTTCGGACCCAATTTGGACTCTTGAAATTTGATGGAACCTGAAATACTATTATATTATCTTAGGAGAAGAATGCTATGAGGGTCTTCCGGTCTTCGATTTTATCTGGACTTTTCGGACGTTTTCATACAGCTAGAATATAATGGATTGAAATCCGTATTTTCGTACAGACGATGGCTAGTGTTCAAATTTGACATGAAACCCGGAATAACATTATAAAATTTTAGAACAAGAATGCTATGAGGTCTCTCGGTCGTCGATTTCTTCTGGACTTTTCGGGTGATTTCTGTGCCCCTCGACAAAAATGGACCAAAATATATTTTTGGACTACACGATGGCTAGTGGTTATGATCTGACCCTGAATCTGAAACACTGTTATATATTTTAGAGAAGAAATGCTATTAGGGTTGCCCAATCCTCGATTTCATCTGGTATAAATTTAGAAGAAAGAATGCTATAAGGGTCACCTGGTCCTCGATTTCAATGTGGTCTTTCTCGAGCGATTTCGTACCAACCGACAAAAATCGACGAAATCCGTATTTTTGAACAAGATGATGGCTAGTGTTTGAAATCTGGTGCGAAACCCGAAACATAATTAAAATTTGGTGGAGAATGCTATAAGGGTCTCTCGGTCCTCAATTTCATATGACTTTTCAAGCGATTTTTCGTACCCCTCGACAAAATGTACTAAAATATGTATTTTCGGACAACACTAAGGGTGTGTTTGAAATATATCGCATAGTCGGAACACAATTATGAATTATATGGAGAATAATGATATAAGGGTCTCTCGGTCCTAGATTCATCTGGACTTTTCAGTGACTTTCGTACCACCCGCCTAAAATGGACCGAAATCCTATTTTCAAACCACACGATTGTTAGCATTTGAAATATGAACGCTACTCGAAACACAGTTATAAATCGAGTCAGCGTTAGATTTCAAACACTAGCCATCGTCTAGTCTAAAACTATGATTTTGGTCCACTTTGTCGGGTCGTACGAAAATCGCCCTAAAAGACTAGATGAATCGAGGACCAGAACTCTATAGCATTCTTCTCCTAAATTTATAACTGAGTTTCGGGTTCCCTCATCAGATATTCAAAACCTAGCAATCATCCTTTTTTCGAAATACGGATTTCGGTCCTTTTTTTGTCGGGTGGTATGAAAATCACACGAAAAGTTTTCAGACGAAATCCAATGACCGGGAGCCATGATAGCATCTTAACCAAATTTATTGTTGGTTTTTTAAGGTTCCGCGCCAGATTTCAATCACTTGCCATTGTCTATCCCGAAATATAGGATTTCACCTTTTTTTGTCAATGGTATGAAATCGCCTGAAAATCTAGATAAATCGAGGACCAGAGACCTTATAGCATTTTTCTCCTAACTTTATAATTGTGTTCCAAGTTCCGTTTCGAATTTCAAACACTAGCATTGTTTTGTTAAAATACGAATTTCGTTTATTTTAGTCGGGTGGTAACGAAAATCACCCGCAAAACCAGATGATAATCGAGACAGGGAGACCCGTATCTTCCTCTCTACATTAATAAATGTGTTTCAGGTTCTGCGTCCAAATTTCGAACACTAGCCCTCGTCTGGTCCAGAATATTGATTTCGGTCTATTTTTGTCGGGTGGTATGAAAATTGCCTGAAAAATTCTAGATCAAATCGAGAACCAGAGACCGTTATGAATTCTTCTCCAATCAATTTAAATTGTGTTTTCGGGTTCCATGTCAATTTCAACACGTAGCCCTGGTTTTGTTCCAAAAATATTGATTTCGGTCAATTTTGTCGGGTGGGTATGGAAAATGAGGACATGGAAACCCCTTATAGCATTCTTCTCCAAAATTTATAGCTTGTTTGGGTTCCGCAACAAATTTCAAACACTAGCTAACGTCTAGTGCGAAAATACAGATTTTGGTCCTTTTTTTGTGAGGGTACGAAAATGCCCAGAAAAGTCAGATAAATCGAGGAGAAGAAGATTCTTATAGTATTATTCTCCTAAATTTATAACTGAGTTTCGGGTTCTGCGTGAGATTTCAAAGACTAGCCATCACCAGGTTTGAAAATACGAATTTCGGTCCATATTTGTCGTGTGGTACAAAAATGGCCTAAAAAGTCCAGATGAAATCGAGGACCGGGAGACCCTTATAGCATTCTTCTCCAAAATTTATAACTGTGTTTTGGGTTCCGCGTCAAATTTCAAACACTAGTCCTCGTCTTGTCCGAAAATACAGATTTTAGTCTTTTTTTTGTTATGTGGTACGAAAATCGCCCGAAAAGTCCAGATGATATCGAGGACCAGAAGACTCTTATAGCATTCTTCTTCCAAATTTAAAAATGTATACCGGGTTCCGCGTCCGATTTCAAACATTAGCCATCGTCTTGTTGGAAATTACGGATTTCAGTCCATTTTTGTTTGGGTGTACGAAAAACGCTCGAAAAGTCCAGATGAAATCGAAGAGCGAGAGACCCTTATAACATTCTTCATCTAAATTATAACTATGTATCGGGTTCCGCGTCAAAATACAAACACAAGCTATTCTTGTTCAAAAATAGAAATTTCGTCCATTTAGTCGGTGGACGAAAATTCGCCTAATAAGTCCAGATAAAATCGAGGACCTGGATAACTATAGCATTCTTCATCTAAATCTATAACAGTGTTTCGGGTTCCGCGTCAGATATCACCCACTAGCCATCGTCTGGCCCAAAAATACATATTTTGATCCATTTTTGTCGAGGGTACGGAAATGGCCCAAAAAGTCCAAATGAAATCGAGGACTGAGAGACACTTATAACATTCTTCTTCTAAATTTATAACTGTTTT
>PGTU02001971.1:0-12069 GCA_002896215.2 Cicer echinospermum
AAAATATATATAGGTCGGCCTATCAGGCCTAATAGGCTTTTTTATAAGCATGAGTCTGACCTATTTAAATAAATAGGTCAGGCCAGGCCATAAGTAGACCAGACCATAGGCCTCTGACGGACAGCCTAGCCTATTTCCATCCCTAAGTGCAAACGTTACATAACAAATTTCTTCCAACACATAACTACAACACATAATAATTACTCTTCACCTGCAATCTATTAAACACTTACGCGCTCAACAACACAAACCACAAACAACACAAGATGAACAATTGAATCATGTTATACTGTAAGGCATGAAACCAAAACTTGCACAAATACATTCAAATCAATATAAATAGTAGGAAACTCAATAAAAAAATTCATATTCAACACTAACTTAATATAGAAGATGGACGTATTTGACTTTGGATCAAATGCAAAAGTTTTAGATAATTGAATTATCTTTCCATGATAACAAGAATTAAGTTTATTGGGTTTATTGGATGTGTAAAACTTGATGTATGATCTAAATACCATATAGAGGTCACTAACAAAGTATTAAATAATGGAAAACATATCTAAAGGTATAAATTACGATTGCCTATATTCAGTCACACATTAACACTAAAAGTCGAACTTTTAATACTTTCATAGTTAAAACCGAAGATCAAAATGGCTTTGTGTTGTATGAAATGTATTTTATTCATTGGATCAAAGAAGGGTTTATTTCTAGTGCGCTCAAGGTTACTCTTAAACAAGAACGATATAAACAAGCAGGGGTTCATGGTTATGACTTTGAAATTGAAATGGAGGAAGTGAAGGTTGTTGTCTCCACATTTTCATGGGGAGTGAGAGAGGAGAAAATGTGAGAAATATGATAAAAAAAATCTTAAATATCAATTAGGAAAATACTACTTCCCACTACGATGCAAGCACCATGTTCACAAAATTAAGCTAGGTAGCATTGTGAGATGTACACATCGATCGCACTACGAGATCAACAAAGATTTCAAGGTTTTGGAAAAATGAATCTCTTACAGAGACACTTACTATTTGCACAGGGAGGCAAAACATGTATTCACAATAAGAGATTGATCTTTTACACTACAATATGAGTCAATATTTAGATTGTGAGAATGATGTTGTATTGCGAGACAATACTCTTGCATAATGAAACATATAATCAAATCTTCATAAGTTAAAATGAATTTCAATCTTTCCTAGTACTCCTAAAATTTTGTCTATCATTCACAAATAATCAGAAACATATAAATACCAATTTAACTACTAAAAGTCTTGTTTGATTAAGTAAATAGGTTATTATAAAATTTTGAGTGTTGCAAATAGGAGTTAAAGTTTGAGACGGCATAATCCTCACAATGTGAAGGCTCTTTGAAAGACAAGATACACCAATTTTGTAAGATATTCTAATTCTCTATTGTTATACATTCACAACCTTGTTGGAACTAAGTTGATTTTCTACTTAGAATTTTAATGTTAGCAAAAGTATTTTATGAGAACAACAAATGTACTTTATTAAGTAATAAAAAAAATTGGAAGAAAGAAAATCAAGGAGGTACAAAGGAAACGACCAGAGACACCCACTAAGCGGATACCCCACTACGAGGATAAAAAAGGTTAATAGGAACAACACAAATTAGTCAATGTAGTGCCGCTAATATAAAAGAAGTGTATTTGCCTCTAAAGGTTAATGAAGTTTGTCTTTGAATGTTTGTGTCTGATGTTTGGATCTGAGTCTAAGGTCTGAAGATTGGTCTGATAGAGCGTTTTCTATGTCTTCTCTTAAGACTAAGGCAATGCTCTAATTTCATTCTTTTGAATATTAGTCTATGCATATGCCTCTTGAGATCTAAATAAGCCCTTGAAAATCAGCGTTCCTTAAAGAATTGATGTCCTCTAAAGATTTAAACATAAGCCCTAATCGAACAATAAATTCACATGCTATGAATGAACAGTAGCTTCAACATTGCCTATGATGAACAGATAACTTTCAACATGCCTCTAATGAACAAATATTTCTATATGTTCTAATGAATAGTAACTTCATCGTCGAGGATTCTACGATGCTAAACTTTTTGTATCCAACTCGATAATGGCTTTAGTGTTTCCTCAGTAATCTAAGAGTTGCAGATTGTGTGAGAAGACTTGATTTGTAGGGTCAAGGTGTTGTGTGCCTTCAACAATCTAAGGTTGTCAGATTGTGTGGATAAGATTTGACTTGTAAAGTCAAGGTATTTGTGTTCCTCGAAAAGTCTGGGGTGTCAGTTGTTTGAGAAGACTAGCTTTAGGGTCAGGTGTTGTGTAATTTAAGGAGTTAATTAGTGATTAAATCCTTCTAAGTGAGAGGACTAGATGTAACTACTAAAGTTTGTGGTGAACTAGATAATTGCTCGTGTCACTTACTCCAGCATTCCTTAGTTTTGTAACTACTTCTGCTCTAAGTCCATCAAAATTCGTATCATTTTTTTAATCAAATAATAAAAAAAGTAATTCAACTAGACAATACAATTCAAACCCTCTCTTCTCGTGTTTTGCACCTTCAAACCTAAACACCAAAACCCTCATACTAAAAACATACTAAAAAAAATCATCAACATCATAATCAATTCATTAATATGTATTGAAAAATGAGGTCATTACACCCTTGTTCCCAATTTTTGTTTACAAATGGATACCAGGCTAGTTACAATTTTTTCATCCCTAACATAAACCTAAATTTTGATATAGTTCATGTTTTTTCAATTTTATTATCCAGTTTAAACTATGTCTTTTAAATCGAATCAAAATAACCGTTTTTTATTTAATTCTTTTTTATATTTTTATATCTTCATACCTATGATATTTGGAAAAAGTGGATACAAATATTTTTAGGGAGTCATTTTCCTTCCGATTGTTTTTTCATTTAATAATTTTATTAATAATATTGTACTTATTTATTCCTATTTAAATAACTGATTTTTTTTGTAAAATACCCTACATAAAACATAAGTCACAGTCAAATCTACACTCAAGAAAAATGTGTTGACTGGATTCCACATTGCAATTGCAAACATAACACCTAGAAACAATGCTAACAACCTCTTACAATTAGGTTTTCATAAGTGGGAGAACTTTTGATGGATAATTCTCCACACCGATAAGGATTTTGATGAAGGAATGAATTGATTCCAAACATACCTAGCCCAAGTGCATCTTTACCCCATATGTTTATAATAATATAAGCATCCTTGAAATTTAGGAGACCCATGAGAGGTATATATTCAAAGAAAATGTTCCTTACTCTCGACAGTAGGAGTGGTAGAATTGTGAATTAATATCTCGATATTTAATTTAAGGGATTTTTCGATGACCATCTATGAATAAAATTGCAAATCTTAGCTTTTAGATGATGTCGGCGGCTAAAATTTCGAGTATTTCTCGAATTCAATGGAGTCGCCACCAAAATTTATTTTAAATAGGGAAAATATTGGAAAACCCTTAAAATAGTAAAAAATAAAAAAAATGTGGTTCTTTGAAACCAAATTTGAGTCAGGAGTCGATTATGCGTAGGGAAGGTATTAGCACCCTACGACAATCCGTTAAAAAACGGTTACTATAATTAATTGTGCAAGATTAATTTTAACTTTTAAGTATTATTATTTTTCTTTACTATTTAAATATGAATAACAATTATTACTATATTTAAATATATGATTTTTGAATAAATATGTACTTAACAAATAAAGGACAAAAAGAGAAATTTTATTTATGTGCTTACAAGAGAATATGATCTGCTCCTACGTATCTCCCGGTGCGATGAGAAATCAAAGCTACGTAGTTCTTGTGTAGAAAAATGTTCTATGTGTTGAGTGTGTTTTAAAGAAAATTTGTTTGTGATAAAAAATGTTTTGATAAAATAGAAAAAATAAAATAGTTTATTTTGAATAAATACTATAAAATACGAGTTTTAGGCGAACAGGTTGTAACACTTGTGTCCCAAAACTCAGGAATAAAGAAGATGTCACATCAATTTAAATCCTCTAAAAATTATTTATTATTCTCGATTTTTAAATTGAGTTTCAAAACCACCCAAGTAGTACAACTTGTGTTTTAATAACTCGAAGATAAAAAAAGTTACATCTAATAAATAAATCGATTTTAGATTAGTCATTAAGATAATAAATGAATAAATAAATAAATAAGAGAGTTTTTAGGACTATCAAGGTTGTACCATTGTGTCCTAAACTTCAAAGATTAAAAGATGTCACATCTAATTAATCTTTTAAAATTCGATTATAAATATTCTTTGCTTTTTAAAAAAATTGATGTTAAAATATGAAATAAGTTTAAATAATTCTGCAAAATAAAGTCAGTAGTAAAAACACACAAAATGGTAAAAAAAAATACAGGACTTGTAATATGATCTATTAAATAAATAAACATTTTAATAGAAAAACATATTCAAATGTAAAATCTTTAAAATAGCTTTTAAGTAAATAAGTGATTGAAACAAAACTCTAGTCATATAAGTAAAATTCCATCTTTCAAATAAAACAGTTTTAGCTTCCAATCTGTAATATAAAGTTCGAAAAGCTGTAAATGTGAAGATAATGAGAAGATACATGCCTTTTCAGATACTGGTGAAGACAAAAACGGTGGTGTACGGTGGAGTTAGAACGAGGTGAATGCCTCATGTTTCTTTCTTCTCTTCTTTTTATGTGTTTTTTATCAGTATTAATCTCAGATTTTTCCTCCTCTAAAAAATGTCTGCCTTCTTTTGTAAAAAAAAGATGTATTATAGAGTTTTTTTTTTATCTGATGTTAGTTGTTTTCTGGTCTGCCCTTGACCTGATTTGATTTTTATTGTAATTTATTTTGGCTTTACTTTGGTTGTAAATTGATTGTAATTGTAATTTAAAAATTATACTTGATTTTAAGCATTGTAAATTGATGAACCTACTTATTTGTTAAATATAATTACTCCTTTTATATAATTATATTTCCTTTTTTATATTTGTTTTCAAACGGACAAATTGGGGTACACAGCTGCCCCTATTTATTATATTTTACTTGAAAATATGAAAATATGAATAACAAAATGGTATTCGTTTTCATGTTATCAAGGTAAGATAAGTAAATATAAGGACTAAATTTTGTCCAGATACAACACATGTGTTAACGTGCATTTGAAATGTTAAAGTGAGAAGATGCAAATTTTTTAGGTATGCAAAAAAATCGTCTTCGGTTAATTACCGATGCGTAGATTGACAGAAATAAAGATGATCGTCTTCGGTTGGTTACCGATGCGTAGATTGACAGAATGAAGGTGATCGTCTTCGGATTGGTTACCGATGCATAGATCTATAGAAATGAAAATGATCGTCTTCGGATTGGTTACCGTATGGATCTATAGAAATTAAAAATGGTCCGTCTTCGGATTGGTTACCGATGCGTAGATCTATTAAAAATGATCGTCTTCGGATTGGTTACCGATGCGTGGATCTTATAAGAAATTAAAAAATGATCGTCTTCGGATCGGTTACCGATGCGTAGATCTATAGAGAAAAAATGATCGTCTTCGATTGGTTACCGATGCGTTGATCTATAGAAATTAAAAATGATCGTCTTCGGATTGGTTACCGATGCGTAGATCTATTGAAAAATGATCGTCTCGGATTGGTTACCGAAGCGTAGATCTATAAAATAAAAAATGATCGTCTTCGGATTGGTTACCGATGCGTAGATCGTAATTGGTCCAATCTTGAAGGTAGATAAGATGATAAGTATATGATACTTTGCAATTCAAATGATGAAAGGTTGGTGATGCATTGGTATAAGTAAATGTCAATGAAGATGCATGGATCATGTGACTCATGAGTAAATTATGTGTCATGCATTATAGATAAATTTTGTTCTTTTCTTTGATTCCCCGATCCTTATGCTTTTCTCTGTCCCAGACTCAATGGATGAATAAAGACAAATATTGTTTCCACATGATGACTCTCGTATCTATCGAATGACCGCTTTTTCGAAGTGAAGCAAAAATCATTGTTTAAAATGACTAACCCTCCTTATTATTCTTCACACACCATATATCTTGAAGAATCAAACGAGTTCTCGCGTATATTTTCAAGTGTCAAAAGTTTAAAATATTTTTATATTTTCAACATATTTTCCAAATTCCAAACATTTATTATTATAAAACACAATTTGAAACAATAGAACACTCAATAATGAAACATGGATATTGGTATATAAAGTGTAGTACAACATCGAATGACAATATTGGAAAATGACATTTGTTTACATTAAAAGCAAGAACAATTGAGGCAGAGCTTACAATGTGGGACGAGTATGTTTAATGTTTAAGTGGAGACATAACAAACGTAGTCATTTCTTGGTAATTTAAAAGAAATCCTCATATCAGCTTCCAAAAATAATAATCGGCCGCCAGTTTGAAGTGCTTGAATTTTTTTTTTTTTTTTTATCCCCTATCTTTTGCATGGACTACACTCTTCCAAGTTTTCAATCCATCGGGGATGCTCTAATTTTTGCCTTGGTCGCCTTTCAGGTTTCAAACCTACGAAGCTCATCACCGTTTTTAAGCTAATATTTTTTACTGCATCTGAATTTACTGGAAGTGGGAAGGTCATCTCCATCCATTTCTGCGAGTATTAGAGCTCCTCCAGAAAAAGCTTTTTTCACAACATATGGTCCTTCTTCGTAATTCGGGGTCCACTTTCCACGAAAATTCTTTTTTATGGGCAATATTTTCTTTAACACCAAGTCCCCTTCTTGAAACTCTCGAGGAGGATTTTTTTCTCGTAGGTCCATTTTAAAGTCTTTTTTTGATATAGCTGGCCGTGACATAGAGCTATCATCCTTTTTTCTTCTATGAGATTTAACTGGTCAAATCGTGATTGAACCTACTCAGCCTCTTTCCAGTTTTGTTTCCAATCAAGACTCTGATCGAGGGAATTTCAACTTCAAATGGGAAGTACCGCTTCCATTCCATACACCAATGAGAAAGAGTTGCCCTGTTGAGGTACGAACAGAGGTTCTATAGCCATGTAATGCAAAGGGAAGCATTTCATGCCAATCCTTATACGTCTTCACCATCTTTTGTATGATCTACTTGATATTCTTATTTGCTGCTTCTACAGCTCCATTCATTTTTGGACGATATGGCGAAGAATTATGGGTGCTGAATTTTGAAACTATCACACAACTCTTTCATCATTTTGTTATTCAAATTAGTCGCGTTATCAGTGATTATCTTGTTTGGTAAGCCATATCGACAAATCAATTCTCTTTTGATGAATTTGACAACCACACTTCGTTCACATTGGCATAAGAAGCTGCTTCAACCCATTTTGCTGAAGTTAATCAATAGCTACCAAGATAAACCGGTGACCATTGGAAGCTTTTGGCTCGATGAGTCCAATAACATCCATCCCCCACATTGAAAACGGCCATGGTGACGTTAAAACATTCAAAGAGGTGGGCGGTACATGTACTTTATCAGCATATATTTGACATCTTATGACATTTCTTTACAATAATTAAAGCAATCAGATTCCATTGTCAGGCTAATAATAGCCAGCCCTCAAGATTTTTCTTGCCATTGCCGTGTCCATTTGTATGAGTTCCAAAATAACCTTCGTGAACCTCTTTGAATTCTTTTCTGCTTCTGCTTTATCCACACATGCATGAGGAGAACCATATCATGATTCCTCTTATAAAGCACATCACCATTTAAGAAGAAGTTCATTGACAACCTCCTCGAAACCCTCTTGCCGTTCTCTGAAATACCTGATGGATATTCCCTATTCTTACATAGGAATTTGATATCATAAACCATGGTTTGCTATCAAGCTCTTTCTTCTATCGATAAGCAATATGCTGGCTTATCCTTTTGTTGAATTTTTATGACCGCCATCCTGACCGACGCTTATTTTTGAACATTGATGATAATGTGGCCAAGGCATCACCAATTGTTTTTCTTCTCGAGGAATATGGTGAAAAGTGATATTGCTCAAGGTTTTTCTACCAATTCTTGATATATGTATGATACAGAACCAATGGAATCTCGAGTTTCCCACTCTCCTTTTGTTTGATGGATAACTAAAGATCAGTCTCCATATACCTCAGAACTTTTTATCTTTGACTCAATAGCTGCTTTAATGCCCATAACACGTGCTTCATATTCTGCAATATTGTTTGTACAATCAAAACACACCTAGACCGTAAATGGAGTGAACTGGTTCTCTGGAGAAATCAAAATGGCTCCAATTCCCATGCCCTAACGCATTAGAGACACCATTCAACCCCACCTCCATTTTCTTTATCAGATGATTCAATCTCTTTCAACTAAAGTCATTATGTCTTCATCGGGGAATTCACACTGCATTGATTGATAATCTTCTATCCGGTTGTTGGGCTAAAGTACTCTGCTAGTGCGCTTCCTTGATTAGATTTTTGTGTAACATATACCAAATCGTATTCTGATAACAACATATGCCAACGGGCGATCCTTCCAGTAAGGAGCAGGTTTCTCAAAGATGTATTTAATTGGGTCCATTTTTTAGACACCAACCCAGTTGTATGACATACCAGGTATTGCCTCACCGACGACAAAGCCCATGCCAATTCGCAACATGTTCGTTCAAGCAGTGAATATCTTGTTTCACACTGGTGAACTTTTTGCTCAAAATAGTAAATTAGCATGTTCTTTCCTACCAGATTCATCATCTGTCCCAGTACGAGCCCATGACTCGTCAAGTACTTGCTAAGTACATAATAAGTGGTTTCTCCAGGAACAGGAGGCACTAGGTATGGGAGGTTTGATAAGTACTGCTTAATCTTTGGAAAGCTTTTTGACAATTCTCTCATTCCATTCGACCTTTTGGTCTTTGCGCAACATTTGAAAATTCGGTTCGCATGTTAGCGGTGAGATGCGATATAAACCTCACAGTGGTAGTTCATATCTACCCAAAAGCCACGAACTTCTTTTTCCTGTGCGAGCCTGGCTTCCTTGTATTGCTCTTACTTTATCGTGAATCCACTTCTTATCCCTTTGACTAACGATAAACCCAAGTAACTTGCCTGATCTTACACCAAAAGTGCATTTTAGCAGGGTTTAAACGGAGTCTGAACTTCCTTAGTCGCACAAACAACTTTTGAAGGTTAATAACATGTTCTTCTTCGGTCCGAGATTTTGCAATCATATCATCCACATAAACCTCTATTTCTTTATGCATCGTGTCATGAAACAAAGTTACCATTGGCCCTTTTGGTAGGTTGCGCCAGCATTCTTCAATCTGAATGGCATCACTTTGTAACAGAAAGTCCCCTTGTGTTAATGAATGTAGTTTTTCTCCATATCTTCGGGAGCCATCTTGATTTGATTTACCTGAGAAAACCATCCATGAAGGAGAAAAGAGAATATTGAGCAGTGCTATCTACTAGGACATCAATGTGAGGCAAAGGAAAATATTCCTTTGGACTAGCTTTATTAAATCCCGATAATCAAACACACTCGAATTTTCCATCTTTCTTTGGAACCGGAACAATGTTAGCAAACCCATTGAGGATATTTTGCCACAGCTAAGAAACCAGCATCAAATTGTTTCTTGACTTCTTCTCTAATTTTAAGTGACATATCAGGCCTCATCCTCCTCAATTTTTGTTTAATTGGAGCACATTCAGGCTTGAGTGGTAGCTTGTGTTCAACTATGTTAGTATCTAGCCCAGGCATATCCTGATATGACCATGCAAAGACATCCACATAATCAATTAAAAGTTTAACCAACTTTTCTCGCTCACTTTCTTTCATAGACATACCAATTTTAACTTCTTTTTTATCACGCTCAGTCCCTAAATTGATCACCTCAACAGGTTCTTGATAGGGTTGGATTATCTTAACTTCTTGTTCAATTAAGCTTTCTAGTTTTGGGGGAAGCTCACAATTGCTTCACAATCCTCATCAGCATGATTAATCAGACGTTCAAAATTACAAGAAATGGTTCTAGCGCTGCTATTTTCAACATATTCATTTTTGACTTTGCATTGTTTAAATTAAGAAGAAAAAGGGGAAAAGGAAATATGAATAAGGATTGCCAAAAGAAAGAGAAAAGAGAAAAGGGAAAAGAGAAAAGAAAGAAGAGAAAAAAAAACTAGTTGGAGAATTCAAAAATGCATTTATTGATAATAAGTATGGAATTGAAATACATATGCCCTAACTAGTTATCCTTATAGCCTTGGGCAGAGCAAAAGGAGTTAAAAATACATAATTACTTTGAACACGAATTAACAAACACGGGAAACTCGATGATCTTCCAATTGTTGAGATTGGTGTTTGGAGGACAATGGTACACTATTTTGAGGGTATCATCATCACCATGATCCTCTTTCGCAACAGCCACCTGAGCAGCATATATTATTCCAACGCTCTTAAAGGTTTGGCGAATGTCATAAATAGAAATCTTATGTGTATTCAGTGTCTAATATGGAATATTTGGCAAACATACTACTTGGGGTGCAATATATGGAATATTTTATGAGGGTATAGTATTTTGGGGTGACACGTAACCCAAATGAGATGGAATTTGTGATTGGTTTAGGTTTTAGGGGTTGATAGCTGAGTGGTTTTGGTTATTGTCCATGGGGTTGATGACTATAGACGGAGTAAAACCAGGTGGGAGACCATTCATAGGAAATTGCATAACTGCTGTACGAAATTGTTGGTTAGTAGGGGTAAAGCCTGGTGGGTGAGAATGAGTGGTTTGATGTTCTTCATTTGCAGTTGTAGGATTCACATATGTATTCTCCTTCCTTGACAAAACCTGTATAGCTTTTAGGATTTGATTAACCTTGTCCTTCAATTGGTTTACATCCGCTCTTATCACTTCTTGGTTTTGCTCGAGTTCATCCATGATCTTGGAGTTTGCGCGAGTCCGATAAGGGTGTCGGGGAAACAACTTCATAGATTTTTTTTGTTTTAATAAAATTTCTATGAGTATGCATTAAAATATGAGTGTGATGAAGATGAAATCAATTAGTTATTATGATAGTTGGATGTTGGGGAATTATAAGCTTTATGTAATTTTTTTTAACAAGAATGAATTATTAGTGAAGAAAATATGGGGATCGGAAATCAAAATAGCAAATCCTTCATTGACGAAAAAAAAAAACATCACATTTAAATTGAAAACTACATTGAATATGGTACTTCAATCTTCTCTTTAAATAGGACAACCAAATCTTCTCCAATTCTTCTTCCAAATTTTTTTTTTTAATTTTCAACAAACTTGTAAACTTTGACTGGAGTATTGAGCAGCCCCCGTTTGCACATTCATTGCCAAGAGACTTAGGATTTTGCCATATTTGTGAAAGAAACTCTTTTGTTGTATAGTTTTCATTTGATTGCTGATGTCTCTTAAACTTTTCAAATCAGGTTGTTTGAATTTTAAAAGTAAAGTTTTTCTTTTTTCTGATCTCATTGTCTGCTTTAATTTAACATGTGATTAAGGTCTTTATGATTCCCCAACAATCCTGAAAATTGATGCAAAATGCCAATTTATTTTTCAAAAGAAACAATGTTATGAGATATGGATGCAATTATGCAGAATGACTGTTGTGAATATATAACATTTTGAATGAATGTATGAGGGGTTTTTTGCTTATATGGATATTCTTACAATGAAAAGGGTCTATTGGCTTATGTAGTGAAACTCTCACAATGGTGGCTCTATAGTTCTAAACACGGTCCCTAGAGCCAATAATCTCATTTTGGAATATTGTCAACAACAATAGGTAAACTATTTGGAGTGACAATACCCTCAACAAGATCAAACTATAGGTGAGATTTTCATGCTAACCAAACAGGATGTACATCCAGAAGGCTACCACTACACAACCTCAAAACTAAACTTAAGTTTTGTTCAAACCCGGGTGTAGGGTTCCACTCATAAGTGTGTGTCTTAATAAAAGTGTAGGGTGTAGAATAAGTATGATTCAATAACTTCATAACGATAATAAACATATAATAAATAATAAATAAATAGGTAAATAGGTAAATAAATAA
>PGTU02001973.1:0-11860 GCA_002896215.2 Cicer echinospermum
CCAAACCTCACCTTTTGAACAAGAAAATCAGCATTTGTTAAGATTCAATTTAACTCCAAAGTGAAATAACTTGAGGAAAAAAGACAGTTATGCAATTTTACCTGATAACCCATCTCAAGAAGTGAAGCCAAAGCTAAACGGAATGTCTGTCCTTTATTAAAAGACACAAAGTTCCTCACATTCTCCAACAGGAAATACCTCGGCCGGAAATAATCAGCAAAGGATAAGAATGCTAATATCATCTCACACTGGACCTTACTCCAAGTGCTTGTGTTGAATCTATTCATCCCAGAGAAACCCTGCAACAACAAATTATTCAATCATCACGGCAAAGTATCAATATCAGAAAAAGTCAAACAAAGCCAAGAGTTACACAAACCTGGCATGGAGGTCCTCCATTAATGAAATCAACTTGGCCAGGCAACGGTAAATTTCTTAAATCCTTCTCATCAAGTGAAGAGGCCAATTCTGCAGCATCAGTTGTTGAGATGCAATCATCTATGTCCCCACATTTCTCCATTATAGCTCTGCATTACAATCATTTAAGAGTCACTTAAATGGGTTCCAATCTATTCAACCTTGTGGACTAGAATCAGGGTTGTTAAATAGCGACTATAGCAATGCAATAGCGCTATAGGATAACAGAATTTGAACAAATCACTAGTGTTTTGCAATACTAGTTATTTTGCAATACTAGTCATAACCAAGATCAATCTTGAGTTATTTTCTTAAATTTTTAACAGGAATTTAAAAGGTGCATTTACAATTCAAACCCCCTTCCTTGTATATCATTTGAATTGAGAAGTAGGTCGAATAAATTTAATTCAACTTGTATTATCACATAAAGTAAATATTTAATTTAATTTTGGAAATTTTAGATTTATATTAACTTACCCGTTTATATTATTAATATTTTAGAATGATTCTTAAAACTACAAAATTGTGTTTACACTGACAAAATGACAAAACTAATAACTTTTCATTTTAGTTTTAGTTGAATATTCAGTTTTCAATTTTCAATTTTCAGTTTTCAATTTTAAATTTTAGTTTAATTTTTAATTTTTATTTTATTTGAATTGAAACATTCTCTTTACTAAGTTCATTATGAACACTGAATATAAAAAAATATAACATGTAAAAAATATTAAAAATAAATAAAATAATAATAATATTATTTAATTAATTTAAAATGATTCATATAAAATTATAATTTATTTAGTCACAATAATTTTAATAATAGTAGTTTAAAGTAGTAGCCATAGAAGATGAGTATCATAGTAATCATCGATTCTCGAAGACGACTGCAACTAAAAGAAATAATTGATAGTCGGAGGAGGTGGTCGAAGTGTGACAGATGGTGACTGTAGTGATGGACGATGGTTAGAGATGGTGGTGGGTGTTAGAGATAGTGGTAGCGATGGTTGGAGGTGGGTGGTGACGGAGGTGATTAGAGATAATGGTGGCAGTTGTTAGAGGTGGGTGATCATAAATGGTGGTTGGTTGTGGTAGTGATGGTCGGAGGTGGTTGATCAGTGATTTTGGCAGTGGATAGAGGTGGACGGTTGGTGATGATGAAGGTGGTTAGCCATGGTCGGGGATGAGTGGTGGTTTGAAGCAATAGTTGTTGATGTTGTTAGAATGATGTGTATGTAAAGATTATAGTTGGTATTATGTACACCAAAAATTTCGATTATTTTTCAAAAACAAAATCGAAAACTTCAGGAAAAAGTAATTTCGATTTTTTTTCTCAAACTTTCCAAAAACTGATTTTTTTTTAAGAGACAAATTTCAATTTTTTTAAAAATTATGTTTGGTTAATTGATTTGTTTTAAATATGTGGTTCAATTCATCAATTATTTAAATGATTTGATTTTTTTGGTGCAGTGCAATTCAATTTATTGACATGGTCCAATTAACCATATATTTTACACACCTCTATTTGCAATTAAGAGTATTCATAGTGTAAGAACTGAACTTGTTTAGTGTAGTTCTTGAAAACCACTTTCAAATCAAGTTCAGTCTAGTTTTGAATCGATTTTGAAAATCGGTTTAAAAATATAAATTAATTTAATATTTTGAATAAATTTTTGACTTAATTACAATTTTGGTCTCCTATTTTAGCTGAATCACGAAAATAGTCCTCCTATTTTATTTTTCCCCAATTTTGATCTCTCAAAAAAAATTTTGGTCCAAAACTTGATGCAATGTTATTTTTTTGCGCTTATTTAAGTCACAATATGCCCCCAGACCTCGTGGTACAACAATTGCAATTGAGATCTACGATAAAAATCGGGGTAGTGCGGCTAGAATATTAAAAAAAATTCAAAAGAGAAAGTTTCGATTCATCTTTCAAAAAGAAGTTGAAAATCTTTAGAAAAAATGTTTTGAATTTATTAAAAAGAATGATTAATTTTTTTTTTCGAAAATAATTTTTGATTTTTGTTTTTTTAGAAAAATAAATTTTAAAAAGTTTTTTTATAAAAAAATAATCTAAATTGATAAAAAATATTAAAATTATTAACTATTTTCAAATTAAATTTAATTATTTATTTTAAGTCATGACCCACCAGTGCAACAGGAGTAATACTAACAGATTATGTTTTTACCCTTCACTCTTTTATTTAGTAAAATATAGATGTGGTTGTATTTTTTGTCCTTATATTTACACTGATTCACGGAATTGGTCCTCCTATTTTAAAAGTCGATAGTTTTGGTCTCTCGGTCAGATTTTTGAACTAAAAAAATGACGATTTAATATATTTTAAATGATGTAACATTTCTATGATATAGAACATTTTAGACGCATTAATTATTCATATGTCATTCATTTAATTAAAATATAAAAATTTTAAATTTGAAAATTAAATTTTTCACTATTTAATTATTCATTTCATCGGTGTTTACACCTATCGTCATCTATCATTGTCATATTTAAAACAATTTCAAGTCATCATTTTTTTTAGTTAAAAATAGAGAGAATGACTAAAATTAATCAACTTTTAAATAAAAGAATTAATTTATGAATCATATAAATAAAAGAACTACATCTGCAAATTAAGTCTAAAATATATTGTCTATAAAAATTGTAAAACCAATAATAAAATTTGAAACAACGTTTATTTCACATATTGAAAAACTGATTGTTTAAAAGAGAGTTCGATCTTAAGTCTATATAAGCCCTGTTGGACAGTATCACATAACAATACAAACATGAAATTCGAAGATTTTGTTTATCGCAGCCACTGCAACCACAACAAACAATGTTTTTGTTTTCAACTAGGTTAAGGTTTGTTTCTCTTTTCATTCCCAAAAAGTTTCTTCCTTTTAATTTCATTCCTTCTTTTTGTTTCTCAGCTTCAACCCTATTCCCTCAATTCAATAATCCTCATCTTGACAATTCCATTTCATTGTTCAATTCTTTGCTCCATAAGAATCCTACCCCACCACCCATTGAATTTGGCAAGATTTTAGGTTCCATTGTGAAAGCTAAGCATTACTCAATTGCTATTTCCCTTTTTCAACAAATGGAAGTTAGGGGAATCAACCCTGACTTAGTAAATTGCAATCTCTTAATGAATTGTTTTTGCCAAATGTAATGTACAACACGATTATTGATAGTATGTGCAAAGATAAACTTGTTTCTAATGCATGTGATTTATATTCTGAAATGGTTGTCAAGAGAATTTCTCCTGATGTTGTCACTTACAGTGCACTAATTAGTGGCTTTTGCATCATGGGTCAATTAAAAGAAGGAATTGATTTGTTTAATAAAATGACAATGGAAAACCATCAACCCCAAATGTGTTATACTTTTAATATATCTGGTCGATTGCTTTTGTAAGGAAGGGAAGTTGAAAGAAGCTAAAAATGTGTTTTCTGTGATGATACAAAAATGAGATAAAGCCGGATATTGTTCTACTTACAAGTGTTTAATAGATGGTTATTGCTCGTTAATGAAAGTGAACAGGGCTAAGAGTATACTCAACATTATGGCCAAAGGGGATTGGCTCCTGATGTTAGGACTCTACAATATCATGATTAAAGGACTCTGTAAGATTAAAATGGTGGATGAAGCCATGAACCTTCTTCTAAAGAAATGCAGTCCAGAAAAAAACTGTCCCTAATGTTGTGAACTTACAGTTCCCTCATCCGATGGTTTGGCAAATCGGGGGAATACATATGCTTTGGAGCTTGTTGGTGTGCGATGCATGATAGGGCCAACCACCTAATATATATACTTACAATTCTATATTGGTATGCTTTATTGCAAAAGCCATGATGTTGACAAGGCAATTGCATCTTATGAAAAAATTAAAGACAATGGTATTCTACCAAGTATAACTATTCTTCTCAACGATTGTGTAGCAGTAGAAGAATAGAGGATTCACAAAGATTTTTGAAGGATCTTTGCTCAAAGGCTACAATCTAGACGTTGTACATATAATGTTATATCCACAGGTTTTGTAACAGGGCTTGTTGACGAAGCGTTGGATTTGTTCTCAAAAATGAAAGACAATGGCTGCATTCCACATGCTTAACTTACGACAAAATTATTCTTTCTCTGTTCAAGTGATGAAAATGAAAAAGCGAGAGAGAGACTTCTTCGAGAAATGATTGTGAGAAGGTCCTTCTTTAAAACCGAAAGTAGTAAGATATTTTCTATTAAACATATTATTAATTTTTTTGGAATCAATGTTCAACATTATTTTATCGTTTCAATCATTTTTGTTGTGTGTTTATACTTCAGAAATTGTAGATGCGTGAGTCCAAACTTGAAAGAAATTTGGTAGAATAGCCAATACAATTTAACAATAGTAAATTTCTTTGATGGTTAAAACTATATGATAAAAATTGCATTTCAATATTTCAATCAGACCGAGAGGTATTGAATCAATAGTCTTGTTGTGACTAATGACCATAAGCTCTAGTTATGACTATTCTCTTTTATCATTGCTGCCATTCTGATATACCGTTTTGGAATCTTACAAATACAAGGTAATACATGTAAAATCTGATGGGATTTATGATATAAATTAGCTTGTTAGCCTAAAGCAAGGGTCCATAATATTTAGGAAAAGGGTTAGTTTCGTTTTAGAGAAGTAGACCATTGTTGAATACTGATTGATAAACTTCTCAATACAGACTTACAGTTCACTTTTTCAACTGTTTTTATCCCTTATCCTATTAAAATGTTACATTTAAAATGAACATCATTTAGAATTCACAGTATTTTATAATTTTGGAAGTGTTGTCGTATTAGATCAATTTCCTCATTTTATAGATATACATGAAAACCATATTAGAATATAACTTATATTCCTTTGTTTCTGCATTTCCGATTGACAAATAAATTTCCAATTGATATTCTGTTTCCTTTTACGGAACCTCGAATGATTGCCAATGCATTTGTGGTATCCTGACTTCTGTGTTTGTCTCCTTTTCTGTTCTAAATATATCGAGAACTTATTTCGGACTCAGGACATACATCTTACAAGCATGAGAGTCTAATTCAGCAGATATTCTCAAAAAACTGATGATTGTGTTGAATGCTGCAAATTTCAATATAATAGTCAAAAACTCAAAACATTATAGGTGTCTTTAATGCTATGATTCATGGGATTGTGAAGAACAACCTAAGTCAAACTATGTCTCTCACCTCCATAATCTCTTGCATCAACTGAAGTTCTTGGTTCCAGACCTAGGTCAGTCCATGATGCAGTCACTCTGCTTTCGGTGACTCCTATCCTATTTCATAAGACATTGCTAACTTGTTATAACTGAGAGGGCCTGCCCAAATCTGCACATGTGCTTCAAGAAGTGTTAGAATATAAGAAATTATCTTAGAACATCTTAATATTATGTTGGAGTATTTTAGTTTATCTCGTAGGATCTGTTTCTAATCTTAGAATATCTTAAATTATCTCGTTAGATTAGTTTTCATATTACTTTGTTATTATAAATTTATAATTATTATTTTTTCTGATTTCGCTATTTATTTAGTGGTTTGTCTTTATATGTTCTTGGAAAACACATAGCTTCAACAAGTTTTATGAAGAAATTTCCCACTACTAACACAAGTGCATTTCTCTCCAAGGACACATCTATTAGTTATAGTATCTAGTATCTACTTATTTAAGTGACAAGCTATGGAATACAAATACTAACATAGACATAAGACACGAAACATATATTTACACGTCAACACTGATAATAATTTGAGAAAATGAATTACCTCCAAATCATCATTACTTTCACCTTCTTCTCTTGAACTCCAAGTTGTCTGCAAACACAAGGTTATTAGTATTAAAAGCATTGATTGTTAAAGAGATGTTTGAGGATTTTTAGTCTAATCCTGCCTTGATTTACTGCAATATATGCAAGGAAATCCTGCTGTTTCTAACAAATCACATTTCCATAGAGGTCTCAGGACATATTGTAAATAGAGTAATCAAAGCAGAACTTTTTCGTCATACCACCCATTGCCAACTTCAGCGTATCAGATCTGTACACCAAAAAAAGATGTCCTGTCAAGATAATGAAATTCTTTTGAATCTAATCATGTTGTATTAAATATCTCCTGTTGTTCTCCAACTGTATATCTATTTGACTCATTGCTGGATACTATATTACAAAATGCATGAATTCATAGATTTTAGAAAGCATTAGTTATTTGTATATGCAATTTGAAACCACATATATACCTTTCTTGGGGTTATATTATTATTCTCACAATTATCATACTTCAAATAGTCAATTCCCAAAATAACAATGAAACTTGATGTTAATTAAATTCATATAGTATATAAGCTTATATAATGAAATGCATATTATTATTATTACCCATGAAGCAAATGTTTTGCATCTTGCTCTTCATGTCCTAATGATCCAGCATAGTTTTACTGCATGTTTGATTTCTGCAAAGTAATTTCCCTGTCACCATATTAAATTTTCAAGTAGTTAATTATCATAGAAACTGGTTATAACTTATTAATCCTTTAAAATGTATACTTGCACCCTATACTGTTTATTCGTTTTTAATTAAGAACTAGGGCTGTTGTTTAAGTGACAACTGATATCATTCCATTGAATCATGATTTTAAATTACGATTGTTGTCGCTGTAGCGCTTCAAATTTTATAAATTGCAGAAAAATGCGGACTAAATTATAGTTGCAATTTAAATCATGTCTTAAAACATGTCTTGAATATCTTTTTAGTGAAGAATATGAACTCGTTGATAAAGTAATGACAATATTTTGTTTACAAAATTGTCATTGACAATATCCAAGATTAACGGAAGAATTTTTCACACCCTCATATCACTTCATATGGGATGTGATCGATTTGTTTCGTAAATTTTTTACGCTGTCAACTACATACCAAATGTTTTTGTATGACATTTAATATAATAAATAATGATTAAGTTAAATATTTTAATGATCCAACAAATGTGATTTTGATACTTTATATGTAAGTGCATATTGCATTAAATTTCATGTAGCGAAAATGTGAATTTGTGCTGATTTGAAAGTATACTTTAGCACAAAATACAATTTTGTGCGTTTAAAAAATTCAGGCTCACTTGAAAATTTTTAAATTAAAAGACTATTTATATAAAACTTCAAAATTATTTATGAACCAATTTATGAAGATTAACACTAAGACCACTTATATATTATAAACAAAATGTTAATATATATTATCTGTGAGTCTCGATTAAGTTTCACCCCAACAATCATCTAAAAGTTAATAAAAATACATCAATACTATTTCATTATAAATGCATTAATAAATTTTATAGAAGAAAATGAATAGAAATGCAACAATAACAATGATAATATAAACTATACAAAATGTGTCAAAATAATTAATTAGTTCAAATAAATATTTTTAACTTTAGTTTTTAAAATCATTATCAATTTTTGACACATATCTAAAAATATTAATATATCAAATGTCATATGCAAAAGGTGCGGGCCAATATCTAGTTAACTATAGTGTAGTACATTGTTTTATTGTACAATTATGATTCCTTTTAAAGTTGTTTGGTATTTTATTATGTTTAGGTTTTTTTTGGTCAATTTATTTATATTTAGGTTGAATTCACTTTTGGTCTCCCTATTTTATCTCATTCATGAAAATTAGCTCCATATTTCATTTATAATGTGTCATATTTTAATTTAAATGATGTGTCAAATAACCTAAAGATATAGATGGCAAATTTAATGTCATGTATTTCATTATGTGAATTAAAAAAAAAAAAATTACAACATTTAACAATAAACATTTTATTATAAAACACAAGTTACACAAATTACAAAAAATAGAATTGAATCAAAAATACCCAGTTAGAAATCAGTGACCCTAGACACTTTCTTGTAATTTATCCGGTGAATAATTATGTCAGTGGCCACAAGGATGGAATGAATTGATATTGGGTATTAGATGGTAGACTTAAATGTTCCACCATAAAATTACCAAATTGTTAAAAGTTTGGGATATAGAAACATCAAATGTTTGGATACCACATCTCAAAGTACCGTTTGCACTCTAAGATCCTCAACATATGCTAATGTGTAAATTTGCAAAGATATCAAAATGTACAAGGTATTTGAAGTCCTTTGTGGAGCACAATATAAACAATCCAATTATTACTAATGAAATACACTGGGGGAAATGGGAAGAAGAGTTTCAGTTGCAGTTCCGCTCTCACTCTACTTCAGATGCAACGTAAAACACATATAGCATTTCATTTGGCACTTGTTGCAAACTTCCAATTCACTACACCTTCATGATAAACAAATTTAACTAAAGACTTCAAATGAAGCATCAAGATAACCCAAAACATGGAAGAAAAAACATTATTCACCTAACAATCCTAACCATACAACAAAGTGACACAAATCACACAAACCCCTTCAAAAGAAAATAAAATTGACATTTTCATAATTAGTCTTATAGATACAAATTAGGATTCAGTGGCCATTTGGGAACGTGTCTTTAGAGTCAGTTTCCAGAGGCTCGTGACTTTATCATTCATAGGTTTAGATCTTTGTTGACTTGTTATTTCAGTTGACTTTTTCATGTTGGCCAACTTTATCACAGACATTGACTTTCCTCAGGCTCAGACACTATCATAGTTTTGTGTGAGGCAAAGTACTCGAACATATCAGAGTCAAAAGTGTGAGTGTGAAGTTTAGAGTCAACTCAATCATCTTCTGGAGTTGAATTACTGGTCAGATTAGGATAGAGAAAGAGTAGCATTGTATATCAGAGTCAGATGCTGCTTGTAGTACGTTGTTGAAGGAGATTATTGAGCCATGTTCATTGACTTTTACATTCCTATCTTCAGAGGTAAAACCATGAGAGCTTTATTTTTGAATTTCAAAAAAAAGATTGAAAAAACAATTTATGCACCGAAAATTTTTGGTTCAGTGTAATAGGTTGCTCTCTTTAAGACGTGAGGCTTTCCAAATTGTGAAGAGGCAGACTATAATCATGAAGTGCCATGATAAACAATGCATATATTGTATCGTAGTCTCCTGCACCGTAGGAGTTCGAGAACACATCAATATATGCAGTCGATGACTAGCATCTGTAATATGGTACTAACTCAAAAGAAAGAGAAGAAGTGAGAAAGAAAGGGGGAGAAGAGAGAAAAGATGTGGAGAGCTTTTGGTGTGCTTTTCCAACTAAGGAGAACCCTATATTTATAGAGAAAATATGCAACTAGATCAGAGAAAAAAGAGCGATCCATTAGGTTTGATACACTAAACGTGCGCTCTAATCTTTAGGTTTTTTTACCACATAAACGTGTGCTCCAATCTGATGAGCGTTTCCACCAAGAAATGATAAAATAGCTAGGGTTTGATCAGAGAACTGACGCCCGAAATTGGAGGCAAGAAACTGACTGGATCAAATGCTGAATGTTGACTCGGTGGAGGGCAATTATGTAATTAATGTATCAATGAAAGATAAAAATGCAAGCATTCATTTAAAATTAAATAAATAAATAATTTATTCATTTTTCGTACCACCACCTTGGAGCATGCCCCTAGTTCCATACCTCCACCTTATAAACACTAGTAGTGTATGTTATCACTCCTAGGTGGGACTTTCTTATTTTTTAATTCACACCAACACTAGCTCTCATTAATGTCATCATTATTTTCAACAATCTTCCATGAATATTATCATCATTTCCAACAGAGGCAGATTATGAGAGTCAAATCCTTAGATCGATACTTAGAGGCAAAAGGCAAAGAAAATTTGTAGAGTCTCTAATGATCAAGTTCCATAGATAAAAGGGGTTTTTGGAAATTCGCAAAGTTTGAAGCACGCAGTGGCATTTACTCAGTTTCTAAGCATTGTTCTTTTTCTTTTGGCTATGTTGTTTTGTTTCAAGGAATGATTCTCAAAACCAAATTATTAAATAGTTCTATATTCCAATAACATGGATCCTGCCTAGGAATTATGTATTTTCTTTTAACCTGGCAAAATGAATATGTTAAAAAAAACATTTTAAGCACAAGAGAGGCTTAGAACAAGAACAAAAGAAAGTGTAAACATTTTTTTTGTATGATTGAAAAACAAACTAGAAACACAAACTAAGTCAATGCATATTAACCACAAGCTATGTCAATGCATATTAAGGATTGAAAGCACATTGATTATTATATGCGCCAAATTTTGTTGTGTATTAACTATTTTCTTAAGCAGATAGAATTATTAAATAATTAATTAGCATTAAAATTATTTCGGAATATATGTTGATTAATTTTAAGAATTATTTGTTTATATATATGTGTGTTTCTATTATTGCTATTTTGTACTATAGACTAAATGAGTGATATAAATAACAATATTAAAGTTTTATTTTTATATATTTTTCCTAAAAATTAATAGTATATATGTGTACATATTTTAAAGAAGAATTTCTTAGGAGATTTGACGTGTATAGATGTGTCTTCGTAGTCATGTGATTTATTGTGTGTAGGTTTGACTATGTTAGGTGTGCACAAGTAATTATATTTAATTAATTTTTAAATATATCTATTTTGATTATTTTATTTTAACAATTTATATTATCTTCAAATAATTAGTAAATTGATATTGATTTCCTTTATTTGTTATATAGTTGCTATGCAGTAATGAAGATGTTCTAATAGCATATTTATTGTGTTGTAGTAATTAAATATTAAATTAGTTGCGTGATTTTATTTATATTTACCATTTAATTGACTATTCTAAAAGATGATGTATTTCTATGTGATTATTTTGAAATAATGATAGTAATAATTATAGTTTTTATTTAAATATGAGAGTTTTGATTAAAATTATATTTATCAATGTTAAGGAAAAATTAAAGACTAAAATACCCCTCTGTAAAACAGTATAATATTATTCCAAAAATTACCATTCAGATTTCACACCCCACCACTTTCGAAAATTTAGAAAAAAAATGTTGGATTCGAAAGTTTAAAATTTTCGAAATGAATTTTAGTAAGTTACTCGAAACTTTTGCTATTTTAAAACCTTCGAAATGCAGTTTATTTCAAAAAAAGACAAATTTTCGAAACTTTGGATAAATGGCAAATTTTCGAAATAGACATTATTCGAATATTTGCTTGCATTTGAAAGTTTCGAAATAGAGTAATGCTTCGAAAATTTGGCGTTTCATGAAACTTTCGAAATGGAGTTTCGAAACTTGCAAATCTTCGAAATGCAATTTGGTCTTCGAAAGTTTGCATTTTCACCAAAGTTTCGAAATGTATGTTAAGTTTCGAACCTTTCATTAAGTGAAAGTTTCGAAATGTATTTTATTATTTTTTTAAATTCAATATTTATGTTAGAAATTATTTT
>PGTU02001975.1:0-33323 GCA_002896215.2 Cicer echinospermum
CTCCAAAACAAAGCCTCAAACCGGTAGTACCACGAAGATACCTCAAAATCCATTTCACAGCATTCCAATGCTCTCTACCTGGATTAGACAGAAATCTACTAACTGTACCAACAACATGTGCAATATCAGGCCTTGTACACACCATTGCATACATTAAACTACCCACAGCAGATGCATAAGGAACTCGTTGCATATCTGACTTTTCAGCTTCATTGGTAGGACTCTGACTAGTACTCAATTTAAAATGAGTAGCAAGAGGAGTACTTACAGCCTTAGCATTTTCCATCTGGAACCTCTGTAACACTCTTTCAACATAGTGTTCTTGTGACAACCAAAGTTTCTTCTTGTTCCTGTCACGCACGATTCTTATACCAAGAATCTGCTTAGCAGCTCCCATGTCTTTCATGGCAAATGACTCGCCCAATTGCTTCTTCAACCTGTTAATCATCGAAATATTTTTCCCAACAATAAGCATGTCATCAACATACAATAACAAGATAATGAAATCATCATCGGCAAACTTTTTAACAAAGACACAGTGATCAGAAGTAGTCTTCCTGTAGCCTTGCTCACACATAACTGACTCAAACTTCTTGTACCACTGACGCGGGGCCTACTTCAAACCATATAGACTCTTTCTGAGCCTACACACATAGTCTTCTTTGCCTTTAACAAGAAAACCATCAGGTTGCTTCATGTAAATCTCTTCCTCCAAATCACCATGAAGGAAAGCAGTTTTTACATCCATTTGCTCTACCTCCAAATCAAGAGTAGCAGCCAAACTCAACACAGTTCTAATGGATGACATCTTCACCACAGGAGAAAAAATCTCATTGAAATCAACACCTTTTCTCTGTCTGAAACCTTTCACAACTAATCTGGCTTTATATCTTGGAGATGTAGAATTGCTTTCTTGCTTCACTCTGAAGATCCACCTGTTTTCCAAAGCCTTCTTTCCCTTAGGTAGTTTCACCAAATCAAAAGTGTGATTATCATGCAAAGACTTCATTTCATCTTGCATAGCATCCAACCACTTCTTCTTTTCATCACTCTCCATGGCTTCATCATAACATTCAGGTTCGCCTCCATCAGTCAAGGTAACATAGTCATCAGAAGGATACCTGGTGGATGGTTTCCTCTGCCTAGTAGACCTCCAAACTTGAGCTTGAGGTGGTTCAGGAGCATCACCAAGATCCTCATCTTGTGACATCTCATGTTCTTCTTCAGCATCATCATTAGGAACATCAAAATCATCTCCAAGCTGCTGATCACCAACATCACCATGTTGCTCATCATTCTGAACATTATTTTCTGCAGTATCCAGATCATGTGTAGGCATCCGAACTGGATCAACATCAGACAAACCATTATCAATCTCAGGTGTAGTCTTCTCCATCTTATCAATGTCTTCAATGGTTTGGTCTTCCATGAACTTCACATCACGGCTTCTAACAGCTTTCTTCTCAACTGGATCAAACAGCTTGTAGCCAAATTCATCCTAACCATAACCGATAAAGATGCACTGTCTTGTCTTCCCATCCAACTTGGATCTCTCATCCTTTGGAACATGCACATATGCTTTGCAACCGAAGACACGCAAATGATCATACCTGACATTCTTGCCAAACCAAATCTTGTCTGGCACCTCCGCATTCAAAGCAGCTGCAGGACTCAGATTAATAACATGCACTGCCATGTACAATGCTTCACCCCAGAAATGCTTAGGCAACTTTGCTTCAGAAAGCATACACCTAACTCTTTCAATCAACGTCCTGTTCATTCTCTCTGCTAAACCATTCAGCTGAGGGGTTTTAGGAGGAGTCTTTTCATGTCTGATATCGTGCTGCTTGCAATAAACATCAAATGGACCACAATACTCACCACCATTGTCAGTACGAATGCATTTCAACTTCTTGCTTGACTGTCTCTCCACCATAACATGGAACTCTTTGAATTTCTCCAGAACTTGTCTTCCTTGTCTCAAGCATAAGACCCAAAGCTTTCTGGAACAATCCATCATAGAGATAGTAACAGAAGTAAAGTGCCACACTAAGTTGACTTTAAACTTCAATCGGACCACAAACATCAGAATGCAACCACCACATTCAAGAACTCTGACTTCTTGAGGAAGGATGTTTCTTGAAAGGAATATCTCTAGTCTGCTTACCAGCACATGCAATAGAATAACTTCTCCAATTTGCACTTCTTTAATCCCAGAAGTACATCCTTTTTAGCTAAAAAATTCAGCCCCTTTTTAACTGATATGACTTAAGCCTTGCGGTGCCACATAGAACCCCATATCCATGGCATCACACTGTCTTTAGCAACCAATGCTTTAGTCTCATTACAGTTTTATTATATTTTCTCCCCTCTGGCCACAATTAATTTTCCTTCTGGTTTGAGTTTTTCCATTTTTCCTTGAACCAAAGATGATTAATCATAACACCATCATCAAGCATCTGCACAGAGATCAAATTAAAGCGAACATCTGAGCATTTTGACTCCTCTAAGCAACAACTGCACTCCCATGTTTGGTCTGCAAACCAAATCACCAATACAAGCTACCTTGGACCACACCATCATTTCCCATCTCAACACTCAAAAGTCACCAGAAGTGTAAGATGTGAAGAACTCTTCTTGGTGTAACAACTGCAGTGTAGCACACTATCCAATAATCCACATGCTCTCATCTGATACACAGATTGACTGGAGTCATAGTCACACAGACAGATATCAGTCATCACAGTAGCCAGTAGTAACACGATCATCATGATTCTTATCTCTATGCTTACTGTTATTGTTTTTTGCTCTCCTTTTTCCATATGAAACAGTTCCTCTGATAATGTGCCGCCATTTGTACAATTAATTGCATCCATTCTTGTGTCTGACTTCGACTTTACTTCTGTTGTTCTCTCTACTCGCGCCTTTTGTTATTCTGTCTATATCCCTTTTTCGGTCCTTTCTTTGACTTCGGCCCTGTTCTCAGTGACAGTACCTCGCGAATGAGATGAAGTACCTTGTGCCTTCCTTCTCATCTTCCTCATTAAGAACACTTCCCTTTACACTTTGCAAAGAGACAACACCATCAGAAGCTGAGTTTGTATTGAAACCCGAAAAGTTTCCCAAGAATCTGGTAGAGTATTCATAGCCATAGTCCAACACTTCATCATCAAATTTGAATACCCATACCTGACAATTGATCTAGGAGCCCTTGAAATCATTTAAATGATCTGAAATAGAAAATCCCCTCCTTGTACCTCAAATTCATCAAGGGTTCAACAAATACAAACTTTATTATTCCCTGATTTAGAAGCATACAAAGATTCAATCTTCTTTCCACAAGGATTCTTGCATGTTCCTCATTAGCAATGTGATTATAAACATTGTCTTCTACATATTGCCGAATAAAACCACAGACCTGCTGATGTTCAAAACTCCAATCCTCATCAGTCTTGGATTCTGGCTTCTCAGTAGCAAACACAGGAAGATGCAAATTCTTCACAAATAACAGATCCTTCATTTTTCCCTTCCATAAGTGATAATTAGTGCCATTCAAACAATCATTCTATTTGTATTTGCCTCCATCATTCAAACAAGTCAAACAACCCCTTAACCAAGAGCTCTGATCACTCTGATGGGAAATTCAACAACAAATAGAATAACAACTCTAACAGAGCAATATGCAGCGGATAATCAATTTCCCCAAACTTGCAAGAATCTGTGAGGAGCAATCAACAAATAATCACAGCAACTAAAATCACCATCACACAATGACACAATAATTTTAACGTGGATCCTTGTTTAGCCCATTCCGAATGTTGGGCTCCTTCGGACTCCCCAACAAAATGCCCAAATTATACACCTTATAGTTCAACTTTATACACATAGCCTTAGCTTTAAATGGAAGCAAGAAACTGCAGAACTCTTCCAGAGAATTAATTACCTTTGATTAGGATTTAGATGTTCTCGATAAGCAACTGGTGCTTGATGTAATACGAACCTAGAGCCTTGAGGCAATAGTCTCTTTGGATCTTCCAGCTGAAGTTGAAAAAGAAAACCATTACAGAAATTCAATAACAAGTATGTGTAAGTTCCTATATAGTGGTTTTGTCAAATAGTGGTTATACCAGCACTATAGCTAGCGCAGGGAATTCAAAATGGTTCCACTACAAAACTCTCAAAGAGTGGCTATAGCCACTGTAGCACAGTGGAATTTGAACAAGGCAATATTTCCCACAATCTGATATTGATAACACTGCAATATAGCATGCCAAATATAAAATGTGATAGCCATAGTAAGCTTTAATCTTACGGTTCAGTCGAGCTAAAACCTCCCTTCTTCTTCCTCCAATTTATCCTTTGTATCCGACAGACTCTCAAAATGAGGAGCATACGAAACCTGTAATCGGTTTCCGAGGAAAACAAAATCATCCAATTTTTTCTTTCGCAAACCTGCAAATTATAAGTCATCCTTCTCAAAACACTCCATACCCTACTCTTAAATTCATAATAGGACTACTTTGTCTAACAAGGAAAAACCTGGCATTGCTGAAAAGACGAAACTTGATCCAATAAACATAGGTGAATTGCTCACAGTCTTCTGCATCCATTGGCTTACACCTAAAAAGATAACAAAGAAGATTCAAAAAAATAACCAACAAGAAGAAGAAATCAGGAAAATTGATTTTGATTGATTTTAGTATTTAAGTGAGTTTTACAGTAAAATGATTATCTTTGGATGTGTTGTTGACGTGAAAGTGAGTTTAACAATAAATTTGAGTGTAAAATTTACGTTTGGATGGATGAAAGTAATCTATTTACAATCCACTAAAAAACTCCAACTAAAATCCAATTCATTCATCGTCCAATCAGTAAAACTCAATCAATTCATCCATTAAACAAATTTTAATGGATGGATATTCATCCATTCATATGTAAAAACTCACCTAATATTACATTCAAAAATATTGTGCTTTCTTTATAAAAAATAAAAATAAATAAAATAAAACTAATATTATATTGTGCTTTCTATGTACAAATGATCCGTACAGAAAACTGCATGTATGAATAATCGATAGAAGTATAATTGACATTTTCAAATAAAATTTAATAGAAGTAAAAATTGAAGTATGCATGTACATATGAATAGAAGTATAATTGGTCTATATAAGTATATGAATGAAACCAATCCTAGACAAAAAATAGTGATCTGTGTTAATTACTTATTGAATCGTGTCAATGATCCTAAAGTTATAAGGATCCTAAATACATTTGGAGGTACTTCAATCTTCTATTCTATTTCCATACACTTGTTCCCTTTTCATGTCCCTCTATCTCTATAGCAGCCAAGGCCAAGGGAAGGGTTATGTCAATAGGTATTTCATTCTTTCCCTTACACATCTAATCAATTCTAGAGGCAAAATCAATTTGTAGTCTTGAATCCCCAAACATACAAAAATGATTTTAAGTCTTCAAAATTACTTTTGGCTCTCCAAAACGAATACAAACATGCACCAAGAGACTTACTCCTCTACTTCTCCGTATGATGAAAAGAGTTGCAGCAAGTCATCGCCGCAACCTAATGCGGAACGTTCCTCACAATCAAATATCTGCAAACTCCCAAATAGAAAAAATCAAACCATATATGAGGCATAAGTTAAGTAATGAAAGAAAACAGTTTTGTTGCTAAAGGATAAGAAGACAAAGAAAAACAGACCTGGATTCATCGCAAACGGTAGGACACGAACCGCAGGGACTCGTCTTGCAACGAGGCATCTAAGAATGATTGAAAGTCTTATATATACCTAATTAAAAAAAAAGTTATACATGTGATCGTGAAACCACAAATTAAAGCACTAACAAGCTCTTGATATACAATACATTAAGGCGTGTTTGTATTAGTTATTTGACTTTATCTAGTGGCATAAAACTTATGAAAACAGCCTAGGAGCTTAGGATATGTCTATAAGTTATTTTCGGTTAATTTTCATAAGCTTAAAAGATTATACAAAAAACAGTTTGACTTTACTTTTGTGCTATAAAAACACATAAGCATTTTAAAATGCTGTAAGCAGTTAAATAAGCTGTTTATCCATCCATATAAATTGTTGTTCTGAACCCCTGATTAAAAAGCAGTGATCCTTAGCTTAATGTCAAACTTCAATTTCAGGAAAAGAGAGAGTACATAGAAAACTGAAAGTACCTCAGTCGTAGACAATCACGGTAATACTAGAAGCGATGATTCTCGTTCTGTTTCACCGCATTGGCGTATGAAGCAAAAATCAGTACCGATTGGAAGAATGTAACCGAAACCCTAACAAAGGAAAGGAAATAGTACCTTAGAAAGCTCAATATCACTTTATCAATTGATGAACAATATGAAAAATCATTTTTATATATAACTTATGAAAAAAATTAGTTAAATAATTTGCTAGTATTATATTTAGTTATTAATATATTGTTTAACTTTTTTTAATGATATTTTGAATAATTTAAATAAAAAATTATTTTAAAAAATTATTTATAAAAATATTTTTGAGAAATACTTTTTAAAAAATTATAATTTTTATTGTGTAAGAGGAATCTTAATAATGAATATGTAAGTTATTAATATATTTTTCAATGACAAAATAATCATGAAATAGTTTTGATTTTTAATAAATTTTTATAAAAATCATATATAAAAATAAATATCAAAATACGTCTTTTAAATCTAAAAATAAACTAACCCCACGATGGAAGCATTTATTTTATTAGTTGAGAATTATCATGCGATATAAGATTTGAGTGAGTATCTCAGCGGGAAGGATAACATGAGTTCATAATATAAGGATGTGGATTAATAAATCTGTTAATTTTTGTTCTCTTTTTGTAGATGAAATTATTACTTCATCCTTCTAGCAATAATCGCATTTTGATTAAAATAAAAAAACAAATGTTAACTTTACTCAATTATTTGTAACAATCATTGGTATTGTAAATAAAAATGGAAAATAATAATTTCAAAGCGATGTCTAGAATATAATACTCCTTCCGTCTCATATATCAGAATTTTTGATGTTTTCTTTGATCCAATATAAGAAAACACGACTTTATATATATTAATAGCTTATTTACTTTTATACTTAATAAATTTGGTGTATAAAATAATTGATAAGGTACATATCAATTCTGTACGATATTACAAATTTAGTGTATAAACTAAATTTGCAAATATGATGCATAAATGCCTTGTAAATGGTTGATATGTTTGCTCAAATCTCGTGTCATGAGTTCAAAACTCCCGAGTAGGCAAAAATCCAGATCTAAAGCTAAGCATTACAATAAATCTCATGTCTTGTAAATCACCAAGTCAATAAGAATGAAAGGAAAAACCTTGGGTTGTCCAATAGCTCTAAGAAAATTCAGAAAAAGGAGAGTTAAAATAAAAACTGCACTTTAGACAAGAGCATGATAATCAAAATCATTGTACATACATAATGTGATATGAATGTACAAATTATATTCCAGGTCGGAATTCAACAACAGCCTAGTTTAGCAATCATGTTCACAAGTGTTGTGCTCTCCAGTCAACAGCAAAATTCTCACCACTTTCATCGTCATCACTGGATGGACTCTTCATGTCTAGACTCCTTGGTTACAACCTCAGAAGATTTACTAAGCTTTGCAGATTTAGAAGCCTTTAGCTCCAATATCTTCCTCTCAACATTTCCACTTTATCCTTTAAGTTCCTGTTGATAGACAAAGATATCGAGATTGGTTGAAGTTGCGTACGAAAATAGAACAAATTAAATTGGAAAAAGAAGAAGAATGAAAAATACGAAAGATAAGCATACCTTTGCTCAACAGATTCAACTTCTTTCTATCATTTCTGCAGCATCGATCTGCTCATAGTGACAAACATTTGATCAAATTCATGTTTGTAGTGCATATACATCTTAAGGTTTAAAATTTATGATTGAAAAAGAAGTAGCGGAAGGAAAATAATGATCATTACCTCTTCTTCTTCCAACCGATCATCCACCTCCCGCAAATCCTCTGAATCAAACTTCTTCAAATTCCTTGTACTCGTCTCTAAGATAGCATTCAAAAGCCAATCAAATATCATTCTATGTTTCAATCCTTTCTACTGTATAGAAATCTTCCAAATAATTAAACTAGTTTCTACATAATCAAAAATATACAAGATAGTTCTCCATACTACACTAAAAATGTAAATACAATGCAAAAACATGGACACACCAAGTATACATTTATTTATTTTATTCGATTAAAAAGACGAACAAGAAAGGGGAAAATAGAAATATATTTTATCCACAATTGGTAACCAATTAAAGAGATATATACTTAAAATAATCCCAGATAAAGAGAAATAGAAATAGCCACTCCCCTTTCTCAATATGTCACTTTGGACAATTATATAAATTAAAATATATTTGTTATGTTGTATAAAAATATAAAAATTATTAGTTATTATCTAGAATTCCTTTTATTCTCTGGTTACCGTGCGTGCGTGCGATTTTTTGTTGTTGTTTGTTATTTGCATTAGGAATTTTTAAATCTCTTTTTTTTTCTTTTATTTTTTTACATTGGGCTAAACCATATAAAAAACCATATATTTTTTTTCAAACTATTAGTGATGAACCAGTCTTTTTTATTCTAATTTGTACTTAATCACAAACGCTAGATAGTGAGTTAAAAAAAAAAATTAAAGACATAGAACCTCTGACCCAAACAACTATATTAAAATTAACTTTTATATGCTAGTAGATTGTAAGTAAATTAAATCATATTGATATAATTATTCTTTATTTTTTTATCTATATTTTCTTAATAAATGTAAATTATTAATATAATAATTATTTTAAGACAGAGGAGATTTGATATAAATCCACATAAATTTAATATAAAGCCAAATATCAAATTTAATTTCAATCTCATTTAAAACAAATTTGAAGGTTGTAATATCATTGCGCAAATACTAATTATATAATATATTCTCTCACCCAAAGAAAAAAGAAAAGTATGGGTTGCTTGACAATTAATCAAGTAATTTCAAAATTAAATTGAAATTGGGTCCTTAATTATTACAATTTCCAATACAAAAATCTACAGCTCATAGTTTATTTAAATATGGCACACACATAGTGTGTTTTCCTCGTCTTAATTTAAAAAATGAAGATATTTTTTATGGATGATTGATTCAAAATCTTTATATGCTACTTTTTATTGTGTTGTTGTTTATTTTTAATAATATCTGGTGTGTTAATGCATGGTTTGCACGTACATATTTTTGTGCATTTAAAATATATAAAGAACAATATATATAATATTTATGATATATTTTTTAAATTAGTGTTCATTTTTCTTTTTATTTTTAATATTTTTAACTAAAAAATATTTAAATAAATATAATATAATGCTTAGTTTATATACCTAAATTTTCTAAACTACCCCGAGAATTAGACATTTAATATATTAGATCATTAACATTAAACACCTTATATATTAATAATACATGACATATTTTTATTAACTAAAGATGTAAACAAAGGTTATCAAATCACAATCAGACTTTAAACCAAAAACAGGAAAGTAAAAGGATAGAGTCTTGCAAGCCTTCAAACCCAACAAGAGTAGATGTAAGTCTACTGAAAAACACCTGAATTTCAATTAGAATAATTACAAAACACTGAATTATCATTAGTTAGAATTATACAATTAGAAAATGAAAAACACTATAAAATGTTACCTTTATTTCCCTCCATTGTTCTGTCCAATGACAGGCAATGATATCCACCTTGTCTGAGCATGAGTCACAATCCATTGAAAGCTCAAGTGTCCGTGAGAATATACTTATAGTATAGTGATCATATTTAAAGAGAATTTGTGAGTAATAACCTTTTTTATTTCATTAAATCTCTTGCTTCAAAAAATTACCAAAGGAAAAATGTTTCTCTTTTATATTAAAAGAACAAATAGAAGAGAAAATCAGAAATGAAGGGGAAACTAACTTACTTATAAGAAGTAGCGGAAAATAAAGACTTTAGGTCCCCAGAATTACAAATTAAACAAACATAAAAACAAACAAAAAAAGGGATATAGAGAGTCTGTAAGCTTCAAAACCCAACAAGAGTAGATGTAAGTCTACCTGAAAACACTGAATTATCATTTCTTAGAATAATACAATTAGAAAATGAAAAACTTATCAATAATAATGCGATAATACTAAATAAACATAATTGTCGTTGTGTGTAAACTCAACTCATTTTTCGCGTTAAATTCTTAGCTCTTCAATTAAAATAAAACTGTTACCTTTACTTGCCCTCCACTGTTCGGTCCAAACCAGCGGTATCCACCAACTACGAAGAAGAAGCCGAAATCACCGCCAACTGCACGTGCCTCCGCCGCCGATGCAGAGCGGCAAGATGATCTTCTCTTCTTCTCAAGTAAAGGATGAACACCACCACTATTATCACCGCCACCGTGACGAGGACGGTATAAGCCATTTTGGTGGGCGATTGGAGTAATAAGAGTTCGAGGATGAGAATTATTCTTTTTTTCTTTCATTCTCCCTTTGATTTCAGGTAGAGGTTACACTCATGGATCTATCCTTCAAGACTCACATTTTTATTTAGTTGTTTTTATGTTTTGAACCATCTATATTTTTTGTTCAATCATATATCGTGTGCTAGTGTGTTTTTATTTTTTTTATGTTAGTATGTGAAAACTTGTTTCATTGTGACTTTAATTGTGGTCTCGCTGGATTTGTTTACAATTATTATTATGAAGTAGTAGTTCTCTTCATATTTTGGACACAAGTAAATTTGTTTAATTGATTTTTTTGGACAAGTTTTATTTAAATGAATTGAAATTGAAGATTGTGCAACTTAAATTTGCAAACAGGTAAAATAGTTCATGATTTTGTATGATGTCAAGTAAATTGATCATTTTGTTAACTTTGGGTTGAGATTATCTAAGTACATAGTCAAATAAGTGCTTAATTAGAAATTAAATAATAATTTACTTTATATAACATAATCGTTTTAAAACATTATAATATCATTCGATTAATTGAGAGGACAATATTAGAAATATGCATTGCATTATGCCATTGTGAACCAACTACAGAAAAATAATAATTAATTAAGACAATAAAATATTTATATTATTTTTAATATTTAATTCAATTTTCACTTATATCTATTAATTTTATTTTATTTTGATTTGGATATTTAAATTACATTTTTTACATTATTTCTCTAGTTGCCGTGCGTGCGTGCGATTACTGTTGTTGTTTTGTTTTATTTGCATTAGGGATTTGAAAGAATTGATTTTGCCATATTTGTCTCTTTTTTTCATAAGAATGGTAGACAACAATAAATAATATTTGATTCCTTCTTTAACTACTTCCTTACCTGTCCATTGCATATGTTCATATTAATCCAAAATGGTCGATGCATTGAAGATTCCTTACAACATTGATATGATAGCAACCTGCAGCTTGTAGTAACAACTTCCCTTTAACTAATATTTTAAGCCTCCAATCGCTTTCAGTGAGTTCATCATAAGTTTGGATTATAACTTTTAACATATCAAACTTAATGTCGCTAAATAAATTTTCTAAAATCTAATCATCATTTTATATTAATTAGATAAAATTTTTTTTTTTCAACTATATCTTTTATTATTACTATTGCAAATTTGTCTTCAAATGGGTCATATTAATAGTTAAAAATTTATCTTTATAACTTAATAATTGTGGTTCAAATATCCACAATTGAAAAATAAACACTGGTTAAAGATAATTTTTTTATTTTCCGCTATTTTCATTTTAAATATATTATTTTTTTGTAAATAATGAAAGAGTTCAAATTGAATACGTTTATACATAAAATAATATTTTAAAAAAGTAAATATTAATAACATATAATAACATATTAAAACATTATATTATAGTTTTTTGAATATACTTGAAAATGACAAGGACAATTATAATAAGTTAGAAGTAGTAGTAGTAGAATTAAAGTTAATTTGGTTTAAATATAAAACAATTCTGCTTATAAATGTACACAGAAATCAAATAAGAGAATTGTGAAACAAAAATAAAATCCAGAAGTTTAATTTCAACTTCCTCTAAGATAAACTTAGATTTAATCATTAATTGTACAGAGTTTTTTGAAATAGTATTATGGTTACGTTGAACTCATGATTGTATTGTGTCGCTTGTCATCTACAAAGGTAATACAACTGTGCACGCCCATTGATTCAATTATTGCGCATAGCTGAAAAAGATTTTTGTATGTACCAACGATTAATCATGATCATTCGAATTTTTAAAAATTCTTGGACTTTAAATTTGACTTTCGGGTAAATCTAAATTAAAAGTCGTACAATTTATGATTTATGATTGATTGATAATGTAATATAATTTAAATGAATTAATCAAACTAGTAGCTACAGCTACACTTAACAAAGTTAACATAAAGGGTAAAAAAGAAACATAAATTAGAGATGAAAAACAAATCTATAAATTAGAGATGAAAAACAAATCTTCAGCTGAGAAATCACTTCTCAGTTTGTTAGCAAAACTCATTAACAAGTGCTAAAGAGAGTAGAGTATAAGATTAATAATCATGGAAGAAACTACACTATGAAAAATGATAAACAAGTTCACATAGAAAAAAGTCAAAACAACAACCAAATACACAAAAATAACCACCTTATAAATTATGTACAAAACCAAACATGATCACCTACCATCTGTCGACGTAAAGAATCGGCAAATCCATACGGTCGAGTAGGTATACTCGTGTTTGTGTGTTATCCAAGCTTGGCAGAAGCGAAGAAGATGATGATTCCATTTGACTTGCACCTTCATAAGCCTGCCACTTCTTGAGTGCTTGTGGTAAAGACAAGTCAAGGTCGATACCGTATATATCTTTGGAATTTTCACTACGCCAAAAATGACATTTTATAGCGCGCCTTTTACAGCGCTTATTAAAATACAAGCGCCGTTGTTTAAATATTTTTTAAAAAGACGGAGGATACAACAGCGCTTTTTTTGACAAGTGTTGTGGAAAAAAGCGCTGTTGTAGGGTCATATAGGGTCACACAACGCTTACACATAATGTTTACAAGACTTTTACAGTGTTTTCTCAAAAGTGCTGTAAATTGAAGCGTCATCACATAATGGTTTTACAACGCTTTTGGAGCGCTTTAAACACAAGCGTTGTAAATGTTTCTGGTTCATGCCTTAAATCATGCTGTTTTTTTTTTTATTAATCGAACATGCACCCCTGTACTTAAAAACAAAAAACTCAATTTAAACTCTTGTATAGATTTCCCCTATCTTTAATAATTTAAAGGTATTTGGTTGTCTTGTTTTTGCTTCAACATTAACTAATGCTAAAACTAAATTCGATCACAGGGCTAGAATTATAAACATGGGGGACAAAAGGGTACATACCTACTGATATTAGAACTCTTAGAAAGTCTAATAAATGCTATGCTTTCGTACTCAAATATATCTTCAAATCTTTTTAAATATATGAATGCTATTACTAGTATTCATAGGTGGATCATCACCACTTTACCCCATGGTAAGAAGCTCATCGAATGCAAGTGAGTCTCCACACTTACCTCCTCATTTCATGAATGTATCAATCACATCGAGCTTGATTGTCACTTGGTCCGTGAAAAACCTTAAGGCAATAGGTTTATGAGTCATTCTCCTTATATATCCAATATAACCTCCATTCCTAGTCAATGTGGGACTAACCACTCATAATTGAATTCCAACATGATATTCACTAATTCTTGCCTTTATTTTAATACATTGATGAATTTCATTGTAACACAAAAGTACCAAAGTCAACCACACCATCTTTTTTGCTTTAATTCCAAAGTTATATAATCCTCAGGATTTTGGTGAGTATAGACAAATATGTTTCTATTAGCAGCAGAATGTTTGAATGGTGTGAAGAATGTTGAAGAAATTTGTTATCTGTTGGAATTAGAAGATATAGGTGGTTTGGTAGCTTTTTATTAAAAGATTTATATCCTATTTTGTATCAATTATCGACTAATTCTTGGGGTAGTGTTGAGGATGAGAAAATGGGTTCATAGAAAATGATGGTTGGAATTGACATTTTGGTGTATCAAACTCGAGACATTCTGCTGCTATATATGTGCAGATTGTGGAATTAAAATCTATGCTTGATTGGGTGTGAGGATTTATAGTGAAAATCGTGTTACAAATCGATTCATGGTTCAACAAATATGTCGGTGTGTGGGGGATATGTTGGGTTTTGGGCTCCCTTCCTATGTGGAGAAAGGCCCAATATGTGCAAGTCCATGTGTCTCACTTAACCAAGTGGAGAGAGGTCAGATTAGTGGGGGTGTAAGAGCTGAATTCAGAGAGAGAAAGGCAAAGAGAAAAGTGAGAGAGGAAGAGCAAACCCTATTTTCGCATAAAACAGAGCAGCTGCACTAGATTCGCGATTTCTCCTTCGTTCACCGTCGGATCGGGCTGAAATTTGGACAGCAGGTTCGTGACTCGTGGTACTTCATTCTGACCGTTTGGATCGTCGATTAGAGGTCTGAGGTGGGAGAAATTGAACTCGGACAGCAGCAGTTTTTCTGGTTTTTTGCTGAACTTTGTTCTCAATTTCATGTTTGTTTTCTCATTGTGTTGGCTGATTGTTGTGCTGGTTACCTTGCTGTTTTTGGCTGGTTACTGAGCACGAAATTGTGCCATATTAGAAACTCTCTTGTACCCATATTTTGATCATAGTGGAGCTCTATTACTGGCTTGGTCCCGTGGTTGTTTACTTCTCACATTGAGAGAGGTTTTTTCCACGTTAAAAATTATTGTGTCATTTGTGATTGGTGATTTTAGTTGCTGTGATTATTTGTTGATTGCTCCTCACAGATTCTTGCAAGTTTGGGAAATTGATTATCCGCTGCATATTGCTCTGTTAGAGTTGTTATTATATTTGTTGTTGAATTTCCCATCAGAGTGGTATCAGAGCTCTTTGGTTAAGGGGCTGTTTGACTTGTTTGAATGATGGAGGCAACTACAAATAGAATGATTTGTTTGAATGGCACTAATTATCACTTATGGAAGGGAAAAATGAAGGATCTGTTATTTGTGAAGAATTTGCATCTTCCTGTGTTTGCTACTGAAAAGCCAGAATCCAAGACTGATGAGGATTGGAGCTTTGAACATCAGCAGGTCTGTGGTTTTATTCGGCAATATGTAGAAGACAATGTTTATAATCACATTGCTAATGAGGAACATGCAAGATCCTTGTGGAAGAAGATTGAATCTTTGTATGCTTCTAAATCATGGAATAATAAGTTGTATTTGTTGAACTCCTTGATGAATTTGAGGTACAAGGAGGGGACTTCTATTTCAGATCATTTAAATGATTTTCAAGGGCTCCTAGATCAATTGTCAGGTATGGGTATCAAATTTGATGATGAAGTGTTGGGACTATGGCTACTGAATACTCTAACCAGATTCTTGGGAAACTTTTCGGGTTTCAATTACAAACTCAGCTTCTGATGGTGTTGTCTCTTTGCAAAGTGTAAAGGGAAGTGTTCTTAATGAGGAGATGAGAAGGAAGGCACAAGGTACTTCATCTCATTCCGAGGTACTTGTCACTGAGAACAGGGGCCGAAGTCAAAGAAAGGAACCGAAAGGGAATAGACAGAATAACAGAAGTGCGAGTAGAGAGAACAACAGAAGTAAGTCCAAGTCCAGACACAAGAATGTGGAGTGCAATTATTGTCACAAAATGGGGCACATACAGAGGAACTGTTTCATATGGAAAAGGGAGAGCAAAAACAATAACAGTAAGCAGAGAGATAAGAATCATGATGATGATGACCGTATTACTACTGCTACTTGTGATGATCTGATTATTCTCTGTGACTATGACTCAGTCAATCTTGTATCAGATGAGAGCATGTGGATTATTGATAGTGGTGCTACACTGCATGTTACACCAAGGAAGGAGTTCTTCACATCTTACACTTCTGGTGACTTTGGAGTGTTGAAGATGGGTAATGATGGTGTGTCCAAGGTAGTTGGTATTGGTGATGTTTGTTTGCAGACCAACATGGGAGTGCAGTTGTTGCTTAGAGGAGTCAAACATGCTCCAGATGTTCGCTTTAATTTGATCTCTGTGCAGATGCTTGATGATGGTGGTTATGATAATCACTTTGGTTCAGGAAAATGGAAACTCACCAGAGGTAACTTAGTTGTGGCCAGAGGGGAGAAAATTAATAAACTGTATTGGACTAAAGCATTGGTTGCTAAAGACAGTGTGAATGCCATGGATATGGAGGCTTCTTTGTGGCACCGCAGGCTTAGTCATATCAGTGAAAAGGGGCTGAATTGTTTAGCTAAAAAGGATGTACTTCTGGGATTAAAGAGTGCAGAGTTGGAGAAATGTTCTCATTGCATGGCTGGTAAGCAGACTAGAGTATCCTTCAAGAAACATCCTTCCTCAAGGAAGTCAGAGTTGCTTGAATTGGTGCATTTTGATGTTTGTGGTCCGTTGAAGGTAAAGTCAATTAGTGGTGCACTTTACTTTGTTACTTTTATTGATGATTGTTCCAGAAAGCTTTGGGTCTATGCTTGAAGACAAAAGACCAAGTTCTGGAGAAATTCAAAGAGTTCCATGTTATGGTGGAGAGACAGTCAGGCAAGAAGTTGAAATGCATTCGTACTGACAATGGTGGTGAGTATTGTGGACCATTTGATGTTTATTGCAAGCAGCACGGTATCAGACATGAAAAGACTCCTCCTAAAACCCCTCAGCTGAATGGTTTAGCAGAGAGAATGAACAGGACGTTGATTGAAAGAGTTAGGTGTATGCTTTCTGAAGCAAAGTTGCCTAAGCATTTCTGGGGTGAAGCATTGTACATGGCAGTGCATGTTATTAATTTGAGTCTGCAGCTACTTTGAATGCTGAGGTGCCAGACAAGATTTGGTTTTGGCAAAGAATGTCAGGTATGATCATTTGCGTGTCTTCGGTTGCAAAGCATATGTACAATGTTCCAAAGGATGAGAGATCCAAGTTGGATGCGAAGACAAGACAGTGCATCTTTATCGGTTATGGTCAGGATGAATTTGGCTACAAGCTGTTTGATCCAGTTGAGAAGAAAGCTGTTAGAAGCCGTGATGTGAAGTTCATGGAAGACCAAACCATTGAAGACATTGATAAGATGGAGAAGACTACACTTGAGATTGATAATGGTTTGTCTGATGTTGATCCAGTTCGGATGCCTACACATGATCTGGATACTGCTGAAAAATAATGTTCAGAATGATGAGCAACATGGTGATGTTGGTGATCAGCAGCTTGGAGATGATTTTGATGTTCCTAATGATGATGCTGAAGAAGAACATGAGATGTCACAAGATGAGGATCTTGGTGATGCTCTGAACCACCTCAAGCTCAAGTTTGGAGGTCTACTAGGCAGAGGAAACCATCCACCAGGTATCCTTCTGATGACTATGTTACCTTGACTGATGGAGGCGAACCTGAATGTTATGATGAAGCCATGGAGAGTGATGAAAGAAGAAGTGGCTGGATGCTATGCAAGATGAAATGAAGTCTTTGCATGATAATCACACTTTTGATTTGGTGAAATACCTAAGGGAAAGAAGGCTTTGGAAAACAGGTGGATCTTCAGAGTGAAGCAAGAAAGCAATTCTACATCTCCAAGATATAAAGCCAGATTAGTTGTGAGAGGTTTCAGACAGAGAAAGGGTGTTGATTTCAAATGAGATTTTTTCTCCTGTGGTGAAGATGTCATCCATTAGAACTGTGTTGAGTTTTGGCTGCTACTCTTGATTTGGAGGTAGAGCAAATGGATGTAAAAACTGCTTTCCTTCATGGTGATTTGGTTTGAAGCAGGGTTTTTTCTTGTTAAAGGCAAAGAGACTATGTGTGTAGGCTCAGTGGTAAAGAGTTCAGTGAGTTTGAGTAGTTATGTGTGAGCAAGGCTACAGGAAGACTACTTCTGATCACTGCATCTTTATTAAAAAGTTTGCTGATGATGATTTCATTATCTTGTTATTGTATGTTGATGACATGCTTATTGTTGAGAAAAATATTTCCATGAGTAACAGGTTGAAGAAGCAATTGGGCGAGTCATTTGCCATGAAAGACATGAGAGCTGCTAAGCAGATTCTTGGTTTAAGAATCATGCGTGACAGGAACAAGAAGAAACTTTGGCTGTCACAAGACACTATGTTGAAAGAGTGTTACAGAGGTTCCAGATGGAAAATGCTAAGGCTGTAAGTACTCCTCTTGCTACTCATTTTAAATTGAGTACTAGTCAGAGTCCTACCAATGAAGCTGAAAAATCAGATATGCAACGAGTTCCTTATGCATCTGCTGTGGGTAGTTTAATGTATGCAATGGTGTGTACAAGGTCTGATATTGCACATGTTGTTGGTACAGTTAGTAGATTTCTGTCTAATCCAGGTAGAGAGCATTGGAATGCTGTGAAATGGATTTTGAGGTATCTTCGTGGTACTACCAGTTTGAGGCTTTGTTTTGGAGGTGATAAGCCTACTCTTGTGGGATATACTGATTCTGATATGGCTGGAGACATTGATTCTAGAAAGTCTACCTCAGGCTACTTGATTAAGCTTGCAGGGGGAGCTGTGGCATGGCAATCCAGATTGCAGAGGTGTGTTGCATTGTCCACTACTGAGGGCAGAGTTTCATTGCCATTACAGAAGCATGCAAGGAAATTGTTATGGTTGAGGAAATTCTTGCAGGAGCTTGGTTTTGTTCAAGATAAGTATTTGCTATTTTGTGATAGTCAAAGTGCAATTCATCTTGGTAAGAACTCAACCTTTCATTCTAGGTCCAAGCACATTGATGTTAGGTATCATTGGATACGTGATGTTTTGGATGTTGGGTTGTTGGAATTGGCCAAGGTTCATACAGATGATAATGGTGCTGATATGATGACCAAGGCATTACCGAGAAGCAAGTTTGAAACTTGTTGTGAGATCGCCGGTTTGGCGGTCACCTCCACATAGTTGTGAGGGGGAGATATGTTGGGTTTTGGCTCCCTTCCTATGTGGAGAAAGGCCAATATGTGCAAGTCCATGTGTCTCACTTAACCAAGTGGAGAGAGGTCAGATTAGTGGAGGTGTAAGAGCTGAATTCAGAGAGAGAAAGGCAAAGAGAAAAGTGAGAGAGGAAGAGCAACCCTATTTCGCATAAACAGAGCAGCTGCACTAGATTCGCGATTTCTCCTTCGTTCACCGTCGGATCGGGCTGAAATGTGGACAGCAGGTTCGTGACTCGTGGTACTTCATTCTGACCGTTTGGATCGTCGATTAGAGGTCTGAGGTGGGAGAAATTGAACTCGACAGCAGCAGTTTTTCTGGTTTTTTGCTGAACTTTGTTCTCAATTTCATGTTTGTTTTCTCATTGTGTTGGCTGATTGTTGTGCTGGTTACCTTGCTGTTTTTGGCTGGTTACTGAGCACGAATTTGTGCCATATTAGAAACTCTCTTGTACCCATATTTTGATCATAGTGGAGCTCTATTACTGGCTTGGTCCCGTGGTTGTTTACTTCTCACATTGAGAAGGTTTTTTCCACGTTAAAAATTTATTGTGTCATTTGTGATTGGTGATTTTAGTTGCTGTGATTATTTGTTGATTGCTCCTCATAGATTCTTGCAAGTTTGGGAAATTGATTATCCGCTGCATATTGCTCTGTTAGAGTTGTTATTATATTTTGTTGTTGAATTTCCCATCAGGATAAACTATGTTTTTTTGTTTATGCTATTTTGCTAAATTGATTTGGAGTAAGGTACATCTTTGGTTGGGTATTCATGAGTTACATGGATGTGTTAGAGATTTTGATTAAAAAGAAAATGTCACAATTAATTTGATTGTTGGAGCATATGGATTGTGAGAAACAACATTGTTTATGGAGAGGTGTCTTATGTGGCTTTGCTGTTGGATAACATTAAAACTCCTTCTTGGTCTTAGTATGTGATTAGAAAGAAAAATATATCACATTGTAGGTTGTTTTCTTGATGCTCTAATCATTTAAGTTGTATCCAAAGTGATTAAGATAATGTTTATTATAAATGAGTTTAGTAGAAATTAAATATCCTAAGTTTATTTAAGTCTAAATGATGAGTTAATTTGTTTTACTAATATTTTGAGTTATTTAGGAGAAGAGTTTGATGAATTTGATAAACTTGCTAAATCATAAGTGAAAAATTGAAATTTGAAGCTAAAGAGGCCTAATCTTTAGTCCAAAAAGATGAGCACAAGATGTCATGCTCTCTATAGTGTGCAATTAGACCAAGAATGACATTTGAACAATGTTTTTTTGAAGATATGGTAAATCGAAAGTTGATTATGATTTGTTTTTGGAGATGTTGTGGTTTTTGATACCACTTACCGTACTACTAAATATAATTCGATTTGTGTTTCTTTTGTTGTTGTAAATCATCATCGGCAAAATGTCATGTTTGGTTGTGCTTTGTTATTCGGTGAAACTTCGGTATTCTTTTAATAGGCTATTTAAAGTGTTTTTGGAGAGCAGCAGAAACAAACAACCAAAAACAATCTTTACAGATCAAATGCAGCCATGGCTACAAGTCATCGGTTATGTTTATGGAATATATCTAAGAATGCACCTTCACATTTAAAGCAATCTTAATTCTGATAATAAGTTTAAAAGTTTGTTTAGAAAATGTACAACAGTGGAATAGTGTGCTCAATTTGAATTCAAATGCAACAACTAGTGAAAACAATTGGGCTCAAAATGATGATACTGAGTATGTTGCAATTTGTAATCCTCTACTTGCAAAAACTAAATCAATGTCTAATACTTGCAAGAAAGGACATTTCGAGAAAATGAAACGATCAACATCAAAAGAAAAACACATAAAACTGAGTTGGTTGATTATCTTTAAAGTATACTTTTTTGGTGGATATGTTGAATTCATTATTTTGTTATCATATTTTTATCATAGAGAGAAAAAAACAAAGATGGCTCGCCTTCTAATGTTCCTATACATCTTTTGGTGCACCTTTAGAGGTTTAAAGTTTATCTGAATTTCTTGATAGTTTTTTTTCAGTTACATATAATTTCATTTCATAGCTGACAGCATTCTTTTACATAATTTAAAAGTTTGATTGTAGCTTTCATCTCTTTAGTTTCATCAATACAACGAAATTAATCTATCTATTTATCAAAAGTCGACAGTTTTAGTTCTTCAATTAGATTTTTAAACTAAAAATGACGTACATATTAAATGATGTGACATATGATTTCAAGATATAGAATCATCTAGATACATTAGTCATTCATGTCATTAATTAAATTTCAAAAAATGAAAAAATTTCGAAGTTAAAAATTTAAATTTTATAGAGTTTTATTATGATTTTATGATTGATAATCATTCTATATTATTGTATCATATATCACATTATTTAAAATCATGTCATATCATCATTTTTTAGTAAAAAAACATGATAATGGACAAAAACTATCAGATCATAAAATAAGGAGACCGATTTCGTAAACTAATAAAAATAGATAGAATAAAATTGCAATTAAGTTTAATTTAATAAGATTACATTCCTTAGGTTGGAGTTTAAATACTTCATCGATTCCATTTACTAGTATGTTTACAAGGAAATAACTCATATAATTATTTGATTCAGGTATGTAAATAACTAAAATATACCTCTGATTAAAACTTAAACATGCGTGCTTGGTCAAGTATTAATTTCTCTTTGCATGCGGGAATCTTCAGTTACAATTGGTTTCCCTTCAAGCAGCATTTTCCAAGATAGGCAAGAACACTAGAGGTATGATGCCTAATTTGGATGGTTGTTTTTTATTTTTTTAAGAAGCTTGGATCGTTTCTGTTATGCAGTGGTTTGTTGGTTATATTTGTGTACTAGATGAATATAGTTTAATTTTGGTTCTATTATGCAGTAATTCTCTTTAGAGAGAATATGAAAGCCCAATTTTGGTGGTTCTGTCTATGTGGTGGCAAACTCCTATATTATGTTGTGGTTAGCTTTTATTTGACACCTCTATCAATATGCTAATTGTACCACACTTTTTTTTTGGGTCTGTTGTGCTCTCATTTTATGTATCCATTTGTACCCCATTAAAATGAGTAACATGGAATTTACACGCTACTCTAATTGTGCCATATTAAAATGGAGCAGTGATATATTATATAAGTTAGTCCCCAAATTTATATATGTTGCAAACTCAACACAAAAATAAAAATAAATAAAACTATTCATGGAACCACAATGATAAATAAATGCTTTATGATTGACAACTCCTACAGAGGAAAAAAAAACTTCAAATTATTCCACCTTTCAATACATGAAATGGACTGATAATAAAAATATCACACAATTTGACAAGGAATAAACTATAAAATATCACGGGTAGCAATCTATATGGACAATTTGAATAGAAATTTCCAAGAAGCATAATTTCCAAATACACCTATGTCTTGTTCCTCGTGGCTTCTCACAAGGGTAAGTGATTTCTTGATTTCGGAAGCCTTAATTCATCTACCAAGCAAAATCAAGCTGAATTGAGAGGAAAATTAGTTGCTACAGAGCACAAACAAATCCAAAGATCCCATTTGCTTCTCATTATATTGGAAATTAATGAGAATCCTAAATGCAAAATCCTAGAGCACTCAAGTCACAACTAAATCAATCTCCTCTTGGAAAACAACTTGCCAAATATCAATAGCATTCTTCCAAGAAACAATCATTCTAATTTAACATAGCCAGAGGTTACATTGTGTTTATTCAATACTACCATTACATGGTTGATTTACAGGGTAAAACAATGTATCAACACAGCACCACGAGAGGTACAACAGCTCACAGCTACCATAGATCCACTATATATCATATTGGTACAAATATATGGCAGAGGAAATAAAGGATCCGACAGCACCATTCCTTTTTCCATTGTCTATAATAACAACCAATTCTTAATTTCTAATAAGAACATCGTTAATTAATCAGTGTCATTCTATTTTGTAACGACGGAGCAAGACATGGAGAAGACAGAAAGTCGAATATATAAGAGAAGAAAATAAGAGAAAAGTGAGTGTATGATGGTTATATAGTTTGGTTGGACTATTAAGGCACTGTCTTTTATCCCCAATCAGAAAATTAACAAAGATATCAGCAAATAAGTTACCCTTCATTTAATTCCCGTTCATATAAAAAGCTTTTATATTAGAAAGCATAGAACCAAAATTCATCTTAGTCATACATAATTGATAGTTTTGTACTTATTTTGACCAATAGAAACAGAATCAGACAATCAACTTAAAAGCACTCTCCATCAGAGCATATTTAATCAAAATAAAGTTTATTTTAATTAAACTTTGTTTACTTCTCCATCTACAATTTGATAACTTCCACTTGATTCTATAATATGAATCCAAACAAGATAGACTTTAGAGTAATTCTTTCATCAATCCGAAAAAGTCAATTTCAAAAAAATAATTTCATACTTCAGTTTGAATATTTGCTACAAGTCAAGACCAACTCAGTACCTGGTAAATATGAGCAAAAAGGCAACTCAAATTAAACCTTTGATGTATGATAAGATTGGTTGATTATTCAATTTGTTTTTTTTTTTTTCGTTTTAATTATTAAGTTCGCTTAATATTGACCAATTAATTTATTTTTAAATTGATTTAATTTCCAATTAAATTTTTCTCAGACCAATTTTCTAAATAAAATTATATATCATATATATATATATATATATATATAATTTTAAATACACACTAAATTAATTACTTCTCCTTCTCAAATATGTCACTTTGACAATTCTAACTAAAAATTAAAATATATTATTATTTTGGCATAAAAAATAAAATTATAAAGTAATTTTATAAGAATTATCGAATGATAATAAAATATAAATAAAGAATATAAAAAAAGAGAGAGTGTAAAATAACATAATAGAAAGAAAATAAGGTATTTAATACTTAATTGTATTGTAAATGATATATATAATTTAAGATAAAATTTGTGTTAATGTTGGATGATCATATCCATCATTAAATTTTTATCCTTCCACTTTTTTTCTTATTTACACCAATTCAAGTCCCTACAATATCCAATCAATCAATCAATCCCTCTTCAATCTCTCACTAAGTATTACAATATCAAGTCACTAACACCGAGTATTACCATTTCAACTGTTATTTTATTTTCGATAACACATCCTATAAAGTAGTATATATCCTATAATAAAAAAGTAATATATTTTATCTTAAAATTTAATTGGTATAACACTGAGAATAAATAATTTGATCGTATAATTTTTTATATTATTAAATATATTAATTTTTATATAGTTATTTTATTTATACTTTTATTACAGAGAATATTAAAAATAGTTAATAAATTGATGTATTTTATGTCAATTTAAAATGGACAATTGGATATTGAAATATCCAATCAAAACTTGAAAACACATTAATGGACTGACTATTACGGATGATGGTTCAAATGGTTGGCTAAAATTGGGGTTGATAAATCTTATTATCATTATTATCATTGGAAGAATATATAGTTGAAGATATTGGAACCACATTATTTGTGTTACTTCAATCAAAAAAAATATTTATCACAATTGGTTTGTTATACAATTAAGTTGCAAGGATTCACTATTGTGCTTTAGATAGTATCCTTGTGCTTTGGATAGTGGAAATTTTTGGGATGAATAGAGATGCAAATATTAAAAATATAAATAATTCTTATTTCAATTGCTTTGTTACAATTGGAATTGCATAAACCATACTTTTAATAGTTATAAAATTTGCTAATTATAGTTAAAAAATTACTTTAGCATGTCTTTATTTGATAGAAATGATAATTAAATTTTAAAAAGATTGATTTTGAGTTGAACAGTGAGACGAATGTGACTAAATTTGTTTAAATATGCTTGAAATTTTTTTTCATCCATCAAAATTAAGTAATGAATGGTTTGTATCAAAATTGTTTTTAATTGGAATAATTACCCAACAGATGATCTAACTTCAAAATATAATATGTTTATGTTCTATGTTCTTTAATTATTTTGACTATATTTAAGATCTATATATCAACAAAAAAAATTAATAAATGCAGACTATGTGTGACAAGTTTATTACACATTTATGACAAGTATAATTATAGCTATTTTTGTTTTAACTGCGAAAACAAATAAAAAATACTTTAAATTTATTTTAGGTTTATATTATTATTTTGTAGAACTATACGGATTGCAAAAGCATCACTAGAGATACAAAGAATTTAATTAAGATACAAATTGACATGAAGAAAATATAAATGATAAATACTTTGTAGAATTAATTTACTTTAGTTGAATCACAACTTTTAATGACTCACCACTATTAAGATGCAGAATCTATCCCAAGAAAAAAATTATATTTCAATAAATAAGACAATTGATTGGACCTTATTTTTAATATATGAATTAAATTATATAAGTTTGTCATAGATCTCTTCGTTTTGTATATTTCATTAGAATTAGAATCTGCCATATTATTTTTTAATTTTATGTTGGTTCAATGTTGATTATCACTCTAATTCAAGACCACTCATACTTCATGTTTGGTTTTAATTTCTAAGTTTATAACAGCTTGTGGCCATAATAAAAACCCATTGCAATAAAATATTTGCTGAGCAATTTCAGCTCTTTAATTAATGTTAAAGTAATTAATACAACAATGGCAAGTGACAATTTTGTATCATATTGTATGTGTGAAGCTTCCTTCTGTACCACAGCTATGCTATGATGACTCTAATATAAAAAATTACATAATCAATAATAATATAATAATATATAATAAATTTATCAATAATAATAACTATAATATAATAATAATTAAATATATAACTTCATAAATCTAACCACTAGTATAATAATAATTAATTTCATCTATGCCTTTAATTTTATTTGAAGTTACATGGATACGTCTTCTCGCTACACTTTGACCTTCTTCTTTGTCAATCAACATTCTTGACATATTCTCTTTTCAGTTATAACAATTTGTCTGTATTAGGGAATAAAGTAAGAGGACAAAATAAAAAGTACCTATTAATTAATATTTGTACTAATGAAAAGTAAGGAGAAATATATTTTTAATCATTAACGGAATATATTCTCAACCACTTTTATCTAATCATTAATGAATATATTATCAAAAAATTTACTAATTAATTCAAACTAAGTTTAAAAATTCAGTTTTGTTTTAATAGGGTTGTTATTCCAAGGGGTGATGATTATTATGATCATACATTATAATGAATAATAATAATATATATATGATTTATTGTATGATTTCATTAATAATAGTTTAAGATAGGCAAAATTTCCGATTAGAAATTACTAACTTTGAATACATGGAAGATTATCTTACAAGTTCTTTAGACGAGACGAGATGAAGGTGATGTCTGAAGACAATGTGTATCTGATCAACATCTGGTTGTATTTAATGTTGCCGGTAAAAAAAATAAGAAATATTAATTGAAAGTTTCTCATTTGGCATTATGTCATTAACGGATATAGTAGAAAAAATCTATACATTAGAACTAAGCATCCACATTAGTGCATTTAATGTCAAAAAGATTGTATATAGTTCATTACATCAAGAAAATTAAATTTAGTCTCAAAGTTTATAACAATACATTCTGTATATATAATATATATACGTAATGTATATAAGATATAAAACTATCAATTAAGTTATTTAAAAATTAATTTTTAAATAAAGCAACTTTAATAGTCTCTCCTTCTTAAGTATGTTTTCTTTTAGCAATTTTAAAGAATCTCATAAAAAAATATTTATTGCAACAAAGTTTTTTTATGCAATTTGTGCAACCATTTTTATCTGCCTTCGAGATTAAATGATCAGATGAATTAAAAAGTAGGTGGGAATTAATAAATCTGCTTTTCACATGGTGGAATTACAATTTGATATTAATTTAGGTACGTATTTTTTGAATTCTAATTTTCACTTATATATCTATTATTTTTTATGTTTAGTGAAAACTTGTTTCATTGTGACTTAATTGATTTGAATATTTTATGAATTACATTTTTACACATTATTTTTTTTTGGACAAGTCTAGTTGTCCGTGCGTAAAATAGTTCATGATGCAAGAATACATTTGTTAACTTGGTTATATTATCTAAGTACATATTAAAATAAGTGTTTAATATTAGAAATTAAATAAATTACTTTAATATACGTAATCGTTTAAAAAATTACATTATACATTAATTCAGAGGACAATATTAGAAATATGAATTGCATTATGCCATTTGAACCAACTACAGAAAAATAATAATTAATTAAGACAATAAAACATTTATATTATTTTACATTAATTCAATTTCACTTATATCTATTAATTTTATTTTATTTTGATTTTGATATTTAAATTACATTTTTTACATTATTTCTCTAGTTGTCGTGCGTGCGTGCGATTTACTGTTGTGTTTTGTTATTTGCATTAGGGATTTGAAAATGTGATAACCCCTTCTCTCACTCATCAGTCAATGAAACATCCAAACTCATCTACCTCTGGGTTTCATCCTATATATATACATATATACATGCTCATTCTCATCATTCTCATCCTCCTCATTCTTCCACACAGTCCTCCGAAAATGTCCTTTCCCACACCACTGTCATCGCCGAACACCGCTCTCCCAGCCATCTTCGCAACCATGCGCACGTCCTTCCACCATAGTCACGTTTGACAACACTGAATCTGAACATCACAGGCCAATATGGCTTGTGTACACTTATCTTCTACGAGCGGTAGTGGTCATGTTAATGGTTGTGCTCATCACTGCGCACAAAGAAGAGAGCAACACAGGCGACAGAGGTGCAGCTGGGGAGGAAGCTCCGGCGTCAGGAAAAGCTGTGGAGGAAGTAGCTCCGGTGGAGGAGCATAGCTTCCGCTTCTTCCTTTTCATATTTTAGTATTTTAAAATTTGTGTGAAATATCATGTGATCAGAATAATTATGAGTGTTTTTTTATGCTTCCATCTTCTTCCTCTTCATATTTTATATTTAAATTTTGTGTGAAATAATATCATTGGATACGTATAATTATGATGTGTGTTTTTTATGTTTGTGTTGTTTTTATTGTAAATGTAAAAATATCACACAAAAATCAGATCTGAGTTTGAGTTTTGTCTTTGTGTTGTGAAAATCCAGATAAATGTTTCATCATAATAAAGAATTAAAATAGGTCACTCAAATAAAACTATAAGGTACCGAAATTAATTCAAGAAGATTAAATTTTTTCAACCCTAAAAAATTAATTCTTCTTTGTTGTGCTTAACTTAACACAATTGGAACATCTACTACTTCTAACTGAATTTGGATTAAGATTATAACTTTTATAATTGAATTATTAATAGACATTAATAAATCTAATATTTAATTGAGAATTTTAGATTATTAACTAGTAATTTTGAATTAATTTGAATTTAGATTAAATCAAGATTTAATATGAATTGGGGTTCTCTATTGTTTATTGAAGTTTAAGCATTGCGAATGAGATAAACACTTTGAATTGTGTTTTAATCATTTGATTGTTTGTTTAAGTAATTATGTTGTTTAGTTTTGATTATTAAAACCATTATTCACACTATCTTTATCATATTAATTTGAATAAAAACAGTATATTATAGATTGATGAAATATGATAGAATTAAGTGGATGATAAAATATGATAGATGTAAAGTGGAGTAGTATACTACTACTCTCTGCACGATTTTAATGATATTCAGATGTGGGTTTAATAATATGAACGGTAACCTAGAAAGGTTGCTATTAGAATTAATTACTAGTAACTACATTGTCTTGAGCATCTAGAGTCACAATCATTGAAACTCAGAGTGTTTGTGTGAATATACTTATAGTGTTGATAATGAGCCATATTCAATAGAAATTTGTGAGTAACGTTTTTATTCATTAGATCTCTGGCTTCAAAATTATAAAGAGAGAAAATGTTTCTCAATCTTTTTATATTAAGAGAATAAACTAGATAGAGAAAAACAGAAATGAAGGGAAAACTACTACTTAGAGAAGCAGGGAAATAAGACTTTGTCAGAATACAAACTAAGAAAACGAGAAAGAAGAGTTTGAGGAGGATGAGATATATATATAGAGATGAAAGTGAGAACAAGTTGAGATCTGACATTTTAATTGCATCAATGGATGGGAGAAGGGTTATCAACAAGATGTTTGATCTTTACCCCCAATTGCTCCATTGTTGTAGATTGGAGAAGGATACAAAGGAAAAGGAAGAGATGAATGTATATGTGAACGAGGATGTTCTGCAACTTATACTTATGCGGGTTTATTTTTATATCAAAGATGTCTTGTTCATATTTAATTACAATCATCTAAACTCGTTGCAGACACTCTCCATTCACATATATTCCATCTCTTCCTTTTCCTTTTGTATCTCTTCTCCAATCTAACAATCGTGCCGGTATGCTTCCTCTCCCAGCTGCACCTCTGTCGCCGTGTTGCTCTTCTTCTTCGTGCGCAGTAAGAGATGAGCACGGCCATTAACATGAGCACTACCGCCTGTAGAAGATGATAGGGACAGAAGCCATTTTGGCCTGTGGATGGTTCAGATTCAGGGGTGTTTGAACGTGACATGGTGGAAGATGGGTGTCGGCGGCTGGTGGTGTTGGGGAGGTACCGTTGTGGGAGAGGCGGTGTTGGGCGGACAGTGGTGTTGGGAAAGGACATTTTTCGGAGACTTTGAAAGACTGAGGAGGATAGAGATTATGAGGATGATGAGAATGAGCATGTAATATATGATTATATATAGGATGAGATCTCTTTTTTTCTAGGTAGATGAAGTTTGGATGTTTTCATTAACTGATGAGTGAGAGAAGGGGTTTTTATATTTTTTTCCGAAATCTCTAATTGCAAAATATAACAAATACACAACAGTATATCGCATCACGCACTGCATCTGACAACTTATAGAAAATATGTAAAAAATTTAATTTAATTCCAAATCAAAAATAAAATAAAATTAATAGATATATTAGTGAAAATTGAATTAAATTTAAAATAGTATAAATGTTTTATTGTCTTAATTTTAATTATTTATTCTGTAGGTTGGTTCAAAATGCATAATGCATCATATTTCTAATATTGTCTCTCAATTAAATAGACGATATATAATGTTAATTTTTAAAAACGATTATGTAAGTATAAGTAATTATTTATTTATATTTCTAATATTAAGAGTCACTTATTGACTATGTATCTTAGATAATTCAACCCAAGTTAACAAATGATGAATTTACTTGACATCATACAAATCATGAACTATTTTACCTTTGCAAATTTAAGTTGCACAATCTTCAGTTTCGAATTCATTTAAATATAAACTTAGTCCTAAAAAAATCAATTAAAAAAATTTACTTGTGTCCAAAATATGAAGAGAACTACTACTTCGATAAATAATTATTGTAAACAATCAGCGAGACCACAAATTAAAGTCACACATGAAACAAGTTTTCACATACTAACAAAAAAAATAAAAACACACGAGCACACGATATAAGTGGGATTTGCACAAAAAATATAGATGATTCAAATTTCAATCCTCTTTTTTTCACGTACCTCAGTTTTTGAATTAATTGAATTTCATAATCTTATAATTCACATGTGTGAAAGCAGATCTTTATTATTCCACCTACTTTTAATTTCATTTTCTGAACTTTTCTCATTTAATCTCGAAGGCAGATAAAAATAGAGAACCTTTGCAACTTAAATTGAATAAAAAAACATTGTTGCAATAAATATTTTTTTATTGAGATGTCTTTACAAATTGCTAAAAAAAGAAAACATACTTTAAGAAGGAAGACTAAATTAATTAGTTGTTTATTAAAAATTAATTTAAAATAACTTAAATTGATGTTTTAATAACATATATATATATATATAAGAATTAGTATCTGTTAAAACTTTGAGACTAAATTTAAATTTTCTTGATTGTAAATGAACTAATGATAACAATTTCTTGACCATGAATGCACTAAGTGGCTCGCTTAGGGTTCTAATTATAGATTTTTTCTACTCCTTTCATCGATTAATTGACATAATCCAAAGTGGAGGAAACTTCAATTAATAATTTTCTTTATTTTTTTCCGGACAACTTAAATTCAAGCAGATGTTGATCAGATATCACATGTCTTCCGACATCACCTTCATCTCTTGTCTCGTCTAAAGAGACTTGTAAGATAATATTCCATGTCAATTTCAATCAGTTAGTAATTTCTAATCGGAAATTTTGCCTATCTTAAACTATTATTAATGAAATCATACAATAAACTCATATAATATATTATTATTATTAATGCTATGATCATAATAATCATCACCCCTTGAATAACAACTCCTATTAAAAACAAAACTGAATTTTAAAACTTAGTTTGAATTAATTAGTAACATTTTTTGATAATAATTATATTAATGATTTAAGATAAAAAGTGGTTGAGAATATATTCGTTAATGATTAAAAATATATTTCTCCTTTACTTTCATTAGTATCCAATATATAAATTAATAGTACTTTTTTATTTTTTTCCTCTTACTTTATTCCCTAATACAGACAAATGTTATATAACTGAAGGGAAGATATGTCTAAGAATGTTGATTGACAAAAGAAGAAGGTCAAAGTGTAGGAGAAGACGTGTCCATGAACTTCAAGAAAATAAAGGCATAGATGAAATTAAATTATTATTAATACTAGTGGTTAGGGATTAATGAAGTTATTATTATTATATATTATATATTTAGAATCAATTAGCTTAGCTGTGGGACAGAAAGGAGCTTTCACACATAAATATGATACAAAAAGTTGTATTGCCATTTGTGTATTAATTAATTTAACATTAAAGGAGCTTGAAATTTTGACAGCAAATATTTTTGCAATGGTATTTTATCACGGGCCACAGAGCTGATTATAAAACTTTAGAATTAAACCAACATGAAGTATGAGTGTCTTGAATTAGAGTGATATCAACATTGAACAACATAAATTAAAAAAATATTATATGGCAGATTCTAATTCTAATAAATATACAAAACGAAGAGATCTATGACAACTTTATATAATTTAATGGAATTTCTTTGGGATCAATCTCACTATAAGTTGAAAGATTCTATAAGAAATATGATTACTTGACTGTAAACCTTCTTACCCACCATATGATCCCAGTGTAACACTTTTTCAGAACTTGGGGAAGGTGTTAGAGCAACTGAATATGCGAGCATCATTGGCGCCTCAGGTATGCCACTGATTGTACTAGAGACCGACATTGCTATGTCGTGGGATTGTTTTGCAGGTTTACTATAGAACTAGTATGGAGCATTGGCACGCTATCGATGAGAGTCATGAGATACTTAAAAGAACCATGAGTCTTGGATTACACTATCAACAGATTTTCCTGTCGTCTTGAATGATACAGTGATGCTGTCTGAAACACCCTATCAGATGACTTCAAGGCAACCGTGGTATGGTTTTCAAGCATTAGCCGGTGCGTGCTGTATCATGGAAATCGAAGAAACAAACAATATTGGCTCAGTCCACTATGGAGTCTGAAATGATAGCTCTAGCTAATGCTAGTGAAGAAGCAAGGTGGTTGAGATGCTTGCTAGCAGAAATCCCTTTATGGGATAAGCCGTTACCAGCTGTGTTGATCCACTGAGATAGTACCGCGACTATTGCAAAAATTGAGAATCGTTATTATAACGGTAAGAGACGACAAATACGTCGTAAGCACATCACAGTTAGAGAATTACTTTCGAATGGAGCTGTTATTGTGGATCATGTACGCACTGTTGAAAATTTAGTTGATCCTTTGACGAAAGGATTAGCTAGAGAGAAAGTCCAAAATACATCCAAAAGGATGGGACTAATGCCTATAGATAAATGAGTCACTTATGATGGTAACCCGACCTAAAAGACTGGAGATCCCAAGAATTAGGTTCAATGGGTAATAACAAGTCATAGTGATATGAGATGAACATGCTATGTTTTAAAATGAGAAGCATGATTCCTGAAGCGAAAAAGGATGAGATAATAGAAACTCTTAATGAGATCTATACTCTATATGGAGTGGGGTACCTAGTGGCTACAGGAGTACTCTTGATAGACTCACCTACGTGAATGTGGAAGTGGGGACCGCTTCCTATGGAATTT
>PGTU02001978.1:0-34402 GCA_002896215.2 Cicer echinospermum
TCTAAGCTCATGCATAGCCATTGCATTTACTTGTGATGTTTGTGTGATTGATGTGTTCAAAAGTAATAATAATTATCTTAGATGGATTGAGCCATATTAAATGAGATGATTATCGTTACTTGAGTGAAGATTGATGTCTATAATATGATACTATTACTAATATTTATATATAGTAATTGTGATTATGATCACGGTCTATTATGATGGGCGTATTCTTCCCCTTACTTATATCATACTATAACATGATTTGAAACTCACCTCCTTCGTCGTTTGCTGTTTGACTGGCTTGGCCCTGCGGTTTGCGAAACTCGCAGTTGTACAGCGTTAATAAGTCTTGAAGTTCCAAGTTTGGGAGGACCCGCTCTGATAGGTGATACCGGGAATAAGTTGTAATTTGATATTTCTACTATATTTATTTTGAAACGACTTTTGTATGAAACATCATATAAGTTACTAATAGGTTTTTAGAATAAATCCAAGTTACCTTATACTTAATTCCAAGCTTATCGAGATGCACTATTGCGAGTAAAGAAGTTAAAGGTTCCTTTTTGATGTTTGAAGAAACGTGACTATCCAAATTAAAAAATTTAAAGTTTTTATTCCTTGGAAACATATTTTATTTATCCGCCCCTGCGAACATATTTATTAGAAATAGATATAAATTATTAGTAACTATTATTTGGGTTAGGGTTGTCACATTAGTGGTATCAGGCAGTCTGTCACCATCAGGCCGAGTGGGTTGGTGTGGATTTCAATCTGAGTCAAATTTAGTCGTGTGCAATTGTGTTTCTGTGTATTAATTATTTTAATGTTCATGTTTTTTACCCTGTTTATATATTTGTTAATGGTTATTATGCTTGTATTCTTATACATATTTTCGAGATTACTAATTAACTGTTTATTAATTGTTACTTCTGATTGTGTTATGGATCCTAAATTCCTACTTAAGTGAGTTAAATACAATACATAAAATTACTTGTTAAGGATTTGAGTTAAAATTTGACAAGATAGTAGTTAACTTGTTGCTATTGCTTCCCTACCTAAACTATGATTTTGCACTTTGTTTATATGAATAGTTGAATAATAATTTTGATTGACCATCTGTATATCACCCCTTCAATCAATTTTTAAAATATTTAGTTTTTGATATGTATCTGTTTAAAGTGTTTATCTAATAACTAATTGATTGAAACATTGATTTTCATATGGTTTATATTTTTAAAATTTAAGTATACTTTTACTAGTTACAAATTATATTATTTGTTGAAACTCAATTTAGAAAGAAAAAAAAAGATGTTCTTCTAAACTTTGAGTTAGATAGGTAAATATTCTCTTATGTTTAAAGCGTTTAATTTTTGAAAAAAAATATTATTTTTATTTATGTGGCTTGTGTTAAGAAAAAAATCGTTTTTAGATCATGAATGCTAAATCAACTATGAAAGTGTTGATGATTGTATCTAGATGAGTAGAGTTTGATATTGGTTTTGAAAACAATTACAATGCTCCATAGATTTAGATAGTAGTGAAATCATATTACTAGCAATAGTAATTCTTGAATATTAGAAGGTTGTAGAAACTAAATTTTTAAAAATGACATTTTGAAGGAGTTAAAGTTTACTTATTTTTATGATGAAAATAACTTTTAGTTTGACTCTTGTTATTTTAAAGAAAATTAAATTAGTTGAATTTTTGTTGATTTATAAAATACCAATAATTATATGCTACGTAATTATATCTTAATGTTTAAAACAAGCTTAAAATTTACAGCATTTTAATATGTCTTGTTTTTAGAAAAATGAAAAGAGTTGTTGTTATGTGGTTAGGGGGCTGGTGTAAATATTGGATCGTGAGGGTATTGGGATATTTAATTTGAAATGATTGATTTTTTTAATTATATATTATGACTCATTAGATTGACTCGATCTTAGAGTTTTAGAGTTAAGAACTTTCCAGTGGATACCACATAGTAACTAAACAATAAATGTAATTAATTGAGAAAAGAGAAGTAAACAGAAGGAAAAAAAAAACAAAGTTTTTAAAAAAAAAAATCCAACCAGTAAAATTAAATATCAAATCGATTCCTATATATTGACTTATTTTACAGTAGATTTTATATTTATTATGAATTAACCTAACAAAATGTATGCATTAAATTGGTAATGTGTAGAAATGCATCAGTGATTGATATGTGTATGATGTGACCATGTAGATTGCGTATGCGTATAGAAACTAAATATTTTTATCAATTTTTTTATTAATTATAAAATTAACAATTTATTGAGACTCATAATAATAACAACCAAATCTATCAAATGGAATGTTGGACCAATTGTGGATTGAATAAAAACTGAAGAGTGTATTCTATTATAGCCAGGTTAAGTAGTTAGTGTGAGCAGGAGGCTACTATTTTGAATTTATGAATTAGTGTAATTCATTCCTAGTTATCATATTCTTATGTTTTGTGTCATGTGCCACTACTTTAATGTATTAGAAACAAATATAAAAATTATCTATAGTTGGAACTATTTGGAATGTTAATTAATGTTAAAATTCCTATCTATCTTATATGTTTTAAATTTTATTTCAAAATATTAAGTTGAAAATAATAATTTTACCAGTGATTGAACTATTTAAAAATGTGTTTTTGAAATTAAAATATGAATAAATTTTTAGAAATCTTATGATTTTAAAAATATTCGATTATTTATTTGTTTGTATTTAGAATTGTGATTTATCTTAGTGTTTATTTAAGACTGAATTATTGAAAAATAATTTAAAGAAAATTTGGAATTCTCAATTAATTATTTTGGGTGCTAAATGGTTTAGTTAATATTTCTTTAATAAAATTTATAGTCTAGAAATTAATTTAGAATGATGTGTAACTTTTGAAAGTGGTTTTAATGCACTAGCTGATTCAATTTGGTTTTGTTAATGTACTAATCTTCAGTAAAATTACTTTATCTATCTTCTACTGTTCGAAAATCATATATATGCTGCCATCTTGTTGTAACTTTTAAAGTGATGCGTTACTCAAAAGAAAATTTAATCGTGATCAAATTTGGAGCAATTAGACCTCTATGGAATATGTTTCCTTTTGAATCATCTTGACGTTATGAGATGAACGGAAAATCTTGGTGCTATTTTGGATTAGTATTTGAATTGTGTATACTGACTATGTAACAATATTAAATTTTGTGTTTCAAGTGTTCTAATTGTTGAAGAATTGGTCGTATAGAGTTAGAGTAGTCAAGAGCATCTAAAAGTACAAAGTCTATATTTCATCATCGGATTATTGTTATATATTGATACATAGTTGTCATTTCCTTTGTTGTAACTAGTTGTTAAATTACCAATAAATTGATGCAAGTGTAATTAAGTGAATTTTAACTTGAAGAAGGAGTAGAGTTGTTGGCGCCGCCTCGCACTCCTGAACCGCGTTAAAATACGTTTAATTATTCCATATTGACATATAGAACGATGCAGTTATAGTTCCTTAAGTAGTTGACTAGAATGATAAGAAGGGACTAGCTAACCCCCGAACGGTACTCATCGTCCACTAAAAAGAGAACAACGGATACTCATTATTTTTTTAGAAGTACCTTTAATTTTATTTAAATAGTTAAAAAACAAAACATGTCATTGCTTCATACAATTGAATGAATTTAATATTAAATATATGTATTGGGAAACAGTATCTCTATATTAGTTTTTTGCTTCTCCTTGCATTATATACAAAATATGTTTTTATAGGGTAAGTTGATTTAAATCTATTATAATATTATTAAGTTGTTAGATGTTTTTAATATTTTTTAAAAAATTGCTCTCTTTGTCAGAATCTAAGTTAAATTTGTTAAGTTGAGTGATTGGATTTAGACTCTATTTTAGAGTAAAACTTGTAATATTTGGTTTGTAGTGAAATTGACAAACTTGTACGTGGAATGTCATTAACCAAACTAATGAACTATCATTATTATTACAAAGTCTATATGTTATATTTATTTGTAAATTGCAGTGATAACTCTATCTATTTATTTCATAAGTTAATGAAATGTGACTAGACATTTATTGAAATTGAATGGATAAATGTTATGGTTTAATGGATTATTTTCTTCATTTAGTCTATCATGCAATGTTAGTGATTTTTTTACATGTGCGCTTAATTTGTAGGTTTTGAATGTCTTAAAATATAGTTATAACTAAGTTTTAATCTTTGAGGCGTAAGTTGAATATTGTTCACTCACCGAAAATTTCAGAGGACGAATTCTTAACAAGGGGAGAATTGAACACCCCAAATTATAATAACTATTTTATTAATAAATAGGAATTAGATAATTAATTTGGTGTTAAAATTATTTTATGAATATATGTTGATTAGTCTTTATGATAATTTCTTTTATAGCATGATCTATGATATGTACTAGTTTATAAATATTAGATTACCGTGACGATATAAATTAATAAATATTAATATTTTCACTCTCTGATCTATTTTTTTTTGAAAAATAATAGTAGTTAGTGTAAATTTAGTTTAAAGAAAAGATTTTGTGCAATTTACGTTGTATTATACGGTAGCCCAATTAATGTAATTTTGTGTGCGTTTGACTGCATATTAAGTATGCACGTATTATATTTCAATATTTTATAACTAACTTTCCATTTTAGTTATTTTATAAATAATATCTTGAGATAGAATTGTGACTTATTCTTTTATTTTATATGCTTTTATAACATTGTGATTTATTATAATTATTATGATTTAGTAGTCAATTATAAAAATTGTTATATTTATTATATTCATGATTATTACTATTCAATTATCATGATTGAGTATTTTGAAAAAATATTATAATTGTAGAGATTATTTGGATTATTAGTAATATGAGGAAGATAGTTTTAATTATTAGTAATATGTTTTTTTATATTGATTATTTTAATTACTCTAATTTAACAATATTTATAAAATGATATGAAAATATTAGTATAGAGTATTTAAAAAAAAAAAAGAGGATTAAGTAACAATTAATTTTGTTTAGCAAAATAAAAATAATAGTAAATATAAATTAAATAAGGGACAAATGACTTGACCCATTATGTACCCCTAATTATGTTAATAAAATAAAAGAAAAAAAACAAGGAAGGAAGCTTACGGCCATCACTAGTAAACGCAAGGGAAACCAACAACAAGCATATCGTTTGGCACCGGTGATCGATAACTGTTCCGAAAACTTTCTCTGTTTCACCCAAATTTCAGTATGTGGTTCCATTCAATTAGTTAGTCAATTAAACACAATTTTTCAGATTTTAACCATCCCAAATTCTCTCTAAAAATCCCCGACTTCTCCGCTTGTTAAATTACTTAGTTTGAACCGTTCTCCTTCATCGTAAGTCCGATTGAGTGAAAACCAACGCCTGCCAAAACGACTGTGTGAAAATTGCTATTTTACCCACTGATTGTTTTTCTGATTTATGGTAAGTTTCCTTGACCGAATTTCGAATTTAGTTTTTATAGGATGTTCTCATAATTTATTTTTAACGTTTACCCATAAACTGGCGAGTTAGATCGATTGAAAGACAAAGAGTCAATGAACAAAGGATGTTTGCTCGTGGAATCGTAGTCGTGTGTGAAAGCGTCAAATTAAGGTAAGGGGGTGAGAGAGCGTTTGAATTCATGAGTGTAATATATTGTGAGATGAACGGGAAAACCGTATTTCCCAACGATTCATCCGGGGCTCGCTACGTATGGCAGTAGCCCTTTGAGGGATAAATTAGGTTAATGTGAAATATGGAAATTGTGAGATTAAAATATAGAATAGAATATTTGTAGGGTGTTGATTGATTTAATTTGTTTTGAAAGTGTGCATTTGATATTATTGTGATATTTGATTTAATTTCGTTAAATGTGTGACATTTGATATTATTGTGATATTTGATTTAATTTCGTTAAAATGTGTGGCATTTGATATTATTGTGATATTGATTTAGTGCGTGGTGTGTGATATTATTGTGATATTGGTTGTTGAATTAATTTTATGCATATGTTTGATTAGATGAGTTTAAATGATGTTATAATAAAAATAGATGTGTTGTGTGACAATTATATATAATGATGATAATGTATGATTAACAATGGTGATGTGTTAAATTTGTGATGAATATATGTGTTGTTGTATGTGATGATGATGATATAGTGATTCTATAAATTGTGATGAGTTTATGTGATGATGATGATGATGTGTGATTAATTATAGTGATGTTATAAATTGTGATGAGAATATTGTGATTTCAATTTGTGTCTGAGATGACGGTATTAATGGAGTATCATATACCAACGAGGGGAGAAAATAAATATTGTGAATTTGTGAAGTGGAGATTATTTTGTCATCATATAGGTAGGGCCTGACAAGCCTAGTGATTCCGGGGAAGTACAACTGAATGAGCCTGATCGTGGCGGTCTGCTGTCGAGCCTTAAGGCAAAATTGTTAGACCTTGGAGGTATTCGGGTGGGGAATTCCTAAGTGACTTGGAGGTAGCACTCCAAATGTCGGGAGCTACCACGCAACACACGTTTACCTCGACTGTCACGTATATGTGTCTCGGGTTGAGTTGAGGGGATCTATGAGGACAGGGCCAATTTGAATTGTCCGTCCACCGGGATGGTGGCATAGTATCAAGCCTCCTAACCAAGTACTTCAGAGTTAGAATGGTACCACATTGTGAAGTAGAGTCTAAGCTCATGCATAGCATTGCATTTACTTGTGATTGTTTTGTGGTGATTGATGTGTTTCAAAAGTAATAATAATTAGTTAGATGATTTGATGCATATTATAATGAGATGATTATCTTACTTGAGTGAATTTGATGTTATAATATGATACTATTTACTTAAATATTTTGATATATAGTAATGTGATTATGATACGGTCTATTATGATTGTTGCGTATTCTTCTTACTTATATTATACTATTAACATGATTTTGAAACTCACCTCCTTCGTTGTTTGTGTTTGACTGGCTTGGCCCTGCGTTTGCGAAATCGCAGTTGTTACAGGTTAATAAGTCTTGAAGTTCAAGTTTGGGAGGAACCCCGCTCTGATAGGTGATACCGGGAATAAGGGTTGTAATTTGTATTTTACTTATTTATTTTGAAACGACTTTTGTATGAAAATCATATAAGTACTAGTAGGTTTTTAGAATTAAATCAAGTAATTATACTTAATTCAAGCTTATCGAGATTGCACTATGGAGTAAAGAAGTTAAAGTGTTCCTTTTGATTTTTGAGAAACGTGATATCCTAAATTAAAAATTAAAGTTTTTATTTCCTTGGAAACATATTTTTATTTATCCGCTGCGAATTTTATAGAAATATGATATAAATTATTATATATATTATTTTGGGGTTTAGGGTGTCACAATAATCAATTAACTAATATGTGAATTTTATTCTTAACATTTGCTTTATTTTTAAACAACCATATAAACTAATTTATATTTTAATAAATAAAATTAACTATAAGTTAATAGGCAGCTGTAAAATAGAAGAGAATTGTTAATCTTATTTACAAATAAAATTGGGTACAAAATAGGAGGGAGTTGGTTGCAAAATAGGAGAGTTGTTGATTTATAGGAGACCATGTGACATCCTAAACCCCAAAATAATATATATATATATATATATATATATATATATATATATATATATATATATATATATATATATATATATATATATATATTAAAATATATCATGTTCCTATAAAATTTGCAGCGGGTAAATAAAAATCTATTTCTAAGAAAATAAAAACTTTTATTTCTAATTAGGATATCACGTTTCTTAAAAATAAAAGAACACTTTAAACTTATTTTCTCCATTAAAATAGTGCAATCTCAATAAGCTTGATTTAAGTATAATCACTTGATTTAATTTTAAAAACTTACTAGTACTTCTAAGATTTTCATACAAAAATTCCTTTCAAATTAAATAAGTAAAATACAAATTAAAACCCTTATTCCCGGTATCACCTATCAGAGCGGGGTTCCTCCCAAACTTGAACTTCAAGACTCATTAACCTGTAATAACTACGATTTGGCAAGCGCAGGGCCAAGCCAGTCAAACACACACAACGAAGGAGGTGAGTTTCGAAATCATGATGATAGTATAATACAAGTAAGAAGAACACGCAATTAATCATAATAGAACCGTATCATTATACAAACATTCCATCAAGAAAATATCACATTAAAAAGTCAAAATCACTCAAGGAAAATCAATAAATTTCACTATAACATCAAATCATCTAAGAGAAATTATCACCACACACGATACATATTAATCACAACAAAACAATCACAATAAAATGCAATGATATGCATGTGCTTAGACTCTACTTCACAATGTGGTACCATTTTAACTCTGAAGTACTTGGTTAGGAGGCTTGATACTATGCCACCATCCCGGTGGACGGACAATTCAAATTGGCCATGTCCTCAGAGATCCTCTCAACTCAACCCGAGACACATATACGTGATAGTCGAGGTAAACGTGTGTTGCGTGGTAGCTCCCGACATTTGGAGTGCTACCTCCAAGTCACCGAGGAATTCCCCGCCCGAATACCTCCAAGGTCTAACAATCTTTCCTTAAGGCTCGACAGCAGACCGCCACGATTAGGCTTGTCAGGCCCTACCTATATGATGAAAAAATAATCTTCACTTCACAAATTATCAATATTTATTTTCTCCCCTCGTTGGCCTATGATACTCAATTAAGACTGTCATCTCAAACACAAATTGGAATCACAATTATTTTACCAACTACGGAGTTACTTCAATATTCTCATCACAAATTCACAACATCACTATCATTAACTATATCTCATCACATAAACTCATCACAAATTTATAGCATCACTATCATCAATCATACATCATCACATAGGCTTGTCACAAACTTATAACATCATTATTATTAATTATACATCATCATAATCACATAAACTTATCAAAATGAATTCACTTTTTATTATCACATCACATAAACACGTCTAATCAAACATATACATAAAATTCATTCGACATCCAATATCACAATAATATCAAATATCTCACATTTAATAAAAATATATCAAACATCACAATAATATCACATATTTAACATCACATATTTAACAAAGTTAAATCAATCAACACCTTATAAATATTTCTATTCCATATTTTAATCTCACAATTCTCATATTTTTACATTAATCAATTTATCACTCAAAGGGCTACTGCAGTATGTAGCGAGCCCCGAATGAATCGTTGGGAAATACGGTTTTCCCGTTCATCTCATATTATATTATACTCATGAATTCAAACGCTCTCTCACCCCTTACCTTATTTCGACGCTTTCACACACGAATACAATTCCATGAGTAAACATCATTTGTTCATTGACTCTTTGTCCTTCAATCGATCTAACTCGACAGTTTATGGGTAAACGTTAAAAATAAATTATGAGAAGATACTCAAAAAAACTAAATTCGAAATTCGGTCAAGGAAAATTACCATAAATCAGAAAATCAATCAGTTGATAATATAGCCACTTTTCACACGGTTGTTTTGGCATTGGTTTCACTCAAATCAGACTTACGGTGAAGGAGAACGGTGCAAAATAACGAATTCTACAAACGGAGAAGTCGGGTATTTTAGAGAGGAATTGGTATGGTTAAAAATCTGGGAAAATGTGTTTAATTGACTAACTAAATGTATAAAATAACATACTGAAATTTTGATGGAAACGGAGAAAAATGTTTGAGACAGTTATCGATCGCTGCTATCAATTTTCTTCTATTTTTCCTCCAATTCTTCTTGGGAGGAGCCGCTGCATACCTTGTTCTTCCTCTATTTTCCTTTTGTTTTATTCTTTAATTAGATTTTACTTGGGCTTGACCCATGAAATACATTTTAATCTTTATTTATTTATTTTTAATGAAACCAACAACTACCAAAGTTATTTTTTAACACTTTTTTGTTTAACACAATTTAATTACTAATATTTTGAAACTAATACTTGATGAATTAGAGTAATTAAAAAAATTAAAAAAATTGACCTTTAAAAGAATACATATTATTAACAGATCAAACTCTCATATTCAAATTAATCACTATAATTATACGTATTTTTCACTATACTCACGATATAATAATATATAATTAGATAATAGTCAAAATTATAAAATAAATAAATATAACAAAAATATTTTATATTAATTACTAAATCATAATAAATGTATATATATATATATATATATATATATATATATAATCACAATTCCAAAATAAATATATAAAAATAAAGAAAATCAAACACAATATTACTACTATCTCAAGATGATTATTTATAAAATAAATAATTGAAATAAGATATCTTTTAAAAATAATTAAATATAATTAAGTGCATATTTAATATTAATCAAACACACAAGAAAATATGATATTAATTATCAAAACTCGCATATACACGTAAAATCGCCTAAATCTTATTATTTAAAATATTTACACTAATATACTATTATTTTTTAGAAAATATATATAAAATAATAAAAATACAACATTATTATTTATATCACTCATTTAGTCAAATATGTATAAAACTAGCACGTTGTAGAAAACACGCATATAACGAAAATTAATCCCAAAATTTATCAATATATATTATAAAACAATTTTAACATCAAGTTAATTATTAAAATTCTATTTAATTAATAAAATAGTTTATTATAAACTTTGGGGTGTTACAGACCAACTAAGAGAAAAAATAGGAGAAAGTTGATTGTAATATAAGAGTTTTACAATAATGATGAGATTGTTTTGTTAGAATGTGAGAAGGCTCAACACTTGTTTGAGTTATGATTCTTTGGCAGAAAAATAAACAAGATTGATTCTAAGAATCGAATGGGAAAAATCAGAATTGATTCAATGTATGTGAGTGACAGAAATTCAAGTATGATTGAAATGAGTAATGAATTTTCTTAGTACTTGAAGCTCTGATTTTTGGTTGAGCTTGTCCTTTCTTTTATAGGCATTTTAGAGCATTTAATATGTTTGACAAAAGATGAATTTATATGAATAAAAATATTCCAGCCTTTTAACACTTTATGAAAATATGTTTGACTGGACGTTTTTCTTCGTTCTTGATCAAATTTCTTTTGTGTTTAATGATCCTTTATACCTCAGATATATTTGTTTGATGATATTGCTTTGATTGGAGATTTTATTCTTCCAAAACAGCTTGGAGAATGATGATAGTCTGCTGGAGAATGATGTTGAAAATTCTGGAGACTGGTGATCATTCTGGAGACTGGTTTGAACATTATGGGACTGATCTGATCATTCTAGAGACAGGTCTGATCATTCTGGAGATTGAAGATCATTCTGGAGACTAGTGAGAACTTTCTGCCAATTGATGTTATCATTCTGGAGATTGATGTTTAAGATGTTGGCGAATGATGTTAGCATGCTGGAGATTAATGTCAAAATGTTGGAGAATGACCAACATGTTGTCAAGAATGTTCTTCGTTCCTGACAATCAAGCTGGAGAAGATTCAGATCTGTTTGGTCTTGCTAATTCGTAATCTTCTCTCTTTGTGATTCGAGTAGTTTCTTTGAATCTGATCATCTCAGTTTGTTCCTTGCTAAGTGTTGATGATATAGATGTAAAATCCAGAGTCTAAAACTTTTTTTAACTAGTGGAGATTGATTGATTTTGTAGCTGTGATGATCATTCTTGAAACTGGAGAACATTCTCTATTTTCCAAATTTTGTTAATAATGTTCTCCATTCTTGTCTGTTCAGTTTCTTGCTTTTTATGTTGATTTATGTGCTTTGTTTAAATCATATCTTTAAATTAATACATTCAAAAACACAAATTAAATTAACATAACATTTAGAATCATAATTAACATTCTTAACTAACTTTTTGTTTGTTTTCATCGAAACATTGAATTGAGATTTCGTCTCAATACATACTTTAGAATAGGACATTCTAACAGCTCTTTCTTAGCTACCAATTAGGGTTACCCTACATACCCTACATATGTGGTTGCCTGAGCCAAAATTAGAAATGTAGGTCTTTTTATTAGTAAAAGTAAAAGTAATTATTTATTGAAAATTGTATCAAATGTTTTTATTAAAAATGTTTATATTATTATAAAATTTATAAAATGTTAAATATTATCAAGTTGCATCAAGTATGATGATCATTAAACGAAATGGTCATAACTTAACCCCCATTAGAATCTATACTTATCATCTCAAAGTCAAATTTATTTTTTATTCTTTATTATTTTCATAAGAAGTTTGTGAAGTAACATAATTTCTCTTATTTTAATAATCGAGACTTATACAATATTATATTAACTAACCATAAAAAAGGAAATTTATGTTTTAAAAAGCCAAATTATCAAAATCATTAAAAAAAATAATTTTCGGCAAGGATCATAATATTATTTTATTTATTATGATATTAGTTACAACAAAAACTTGTTCACAACAACTATTTCTCACAATCACCACCAGGTCCTCCAAATTGAAGAGCACAACCAATAGGCCTAGGGTATTCTTCATGAAAAAGAATTTGATAGCATTTCTTAGAGGCATCATTGATTTTTTCTATTAAATATTCAAGAAGTCCATAAAATTGTCTAGATACATTATGAAATGCAACATTCCTAAAATAAGCGGTATGGGAAAAATTCTCACCTAAAAAGTGTCCTGATCCCATTGAAGGACCATGAGCATTGACAAGAGTTATTGGTAATCCATCTAATCCTACTTGATTAGCTGTGGCCAGGTTGGAGAGTAAGGATGCCGAAAAATACCCAATATTTTTATTTGCCACGGTTAACCACCAATTTTTGGTTTTTTGGTCTTGAATACATATGAATAACATTTGTAAATATATTATTTCCATTCCTAATATGTCATGCATTATATTTTTCATTATATCTACTTAAAAGAAGTTGAATGAATGTTAATCTTAATGAGGTTACCTGAAAAAAGATATTGGCAACTCAACCATCCTTCCTCCATATATAAGAAGATGTTTGTGCTACACGTGCACCAAGGTGATATGAATGGTCGATCTAAACGAAACCACTGCACAATATATTGTAGCATCCATACTTGAAATTATCATGCTGTAATATTTTAAGAGTATGTTATATTCCAAAGAAATTGAAATTGAGTTTCTAACCTCATGTTTTAAAGAAATAAAACTATGCTTTTCAATTTAGTTACATCAAACGTAAATTAAAACAAATAGAAAAATTGAAACAATTTGTTATTTTAGTTAGTACAACTTTTATGAACATTTGTTATTTCCTTTATTTTAATACATGTTCGTAGAGATTAATTGAGGAGATATAAGTTGCGTCATTATTATATAATTGAGGAGATACCTAACATAATGTATGAAGTTGGTTAGGGAGTACATTCTAAACTATCAAATTTGTTTAAATTATATATATATATATATATATATATATAATATATATATATATATAACTTTAAGATAAAAGAAATTTTTTTTAATAAGATATATCAAAACTCACATGCCATCAAAGAACGATTAATACTATTTCCCTGGCCCTTAAAAACTTTTAGATTATAAACATTATTTGTTCCACTAACTCCAAAGTAAGAAGCACACAATTTTATAAGAGATGCATGAGTAGACTACAAAATCAATACGTTGACATATTAGTTGAATATTGAATCATTATATACGCGATATTTATACAAATAAATAAATTTATAATTAGATTGTGTTGAAGAAAACATACATGTCTATAAAAATTAGTTTGAGCTAGAATATGATCATTGAATAAAGATATGCCTCCGATGAGATCATCTTTGGTTACCATCCGAATAGGGGCAGTTCCTTTGGGACATCTAAGTTTCTCAATCTCAAAATTGGATTTGGTTGGTGAAATATGGACATTTATTTTACTAATGTATCTTTCACTACTTGGTTTATGCTACAAGAAAAGAAATAAAAAGACACATTGAAAGAGACAAAGTAAAAGAAAAGAATATTAAAACTATATCCCTATAAACTATTTTACCTGTAATTTATGGTTCTTTGCAAAGGATGATCAAAAGTCGGTTGTGATTATATTCTTATTTGCGATTTTATTCTTATTTGACTATAGAATTGATCAAACAAGCGTAATCAATCCTTTGTGAATTTGGTTTCTATGATTGGATTAAGCATCACAATCATCAAAATATTACAATTAATGATCAAGCGTCGAAAATTATAATTCAATTAAAGTAGAAGCCGAAACCAAATTATGTCAAATAAATTTAATCATTCCTATTGAAATTCAATTTAAGCAATCAAAATATCAATATAATCAAATAAACAAGAATAGGATCATTAATCGAAATTGACAGTGTAACCTGAATCTCAAGGTGTTGATGAAACTCTGAACTCGTGGATTAGTCTTATAAAATTAGCCTTCCATGAAATTAAAATAAAAACTGTTTATTTTCTTGTAGCAATTTGAATCCTAATTTTCTGTTTTAGATAAGAAACAAAATTGCCAATATATAGTACTTGGGCTTTAGGGGGTTTAAAAAACAAGTGACCCGCTAATTAAAATTATTACAAAAGTCCAGATTATGAAATCTATAATTTAGGCCCAGTAATGTTTGGAATTGGTCTTTTCTTCTAACACAACAGTTGTAGCTCGGAGTTTTAGCTTTCCAACCCTTGCTCATATGTGCCAATCCGATATACAGAGCTCAAGTTATGTACTACCGAACGAGAAAGAGTCAAAATACAAATAATAAAATTAAAATGCAAATAATAAAATTATAATTCAAATTCGACCAAAACTTTAGAAACAAGCTAAAAATATTAATCTAAGCTATAAAGAGCTTTTAAAATACCAAACTAAAAATCTAGAAACAGGTGCCAAAATGCTATGATTAAATTCCCCCACACTTAAACTTTTGCACTCCGAGCAAAACAATGCATGCGATTCCAAATATTCTTATGAATGCAAAGACATGAATAGTTTTGTTATCACAACCGAGGCAAACAAGATGACAAGTTAACTAAAGAATGCATCATAAGTGATAGAGTCCTCCCAGGATATAAAATTCTCTCAAAGTGTTTGGGCTATTGTTTACACTCAAAGCACATCATGAAAGCTAGCACTACAATAAGCTTGACAAGCCTCTATAATCTATATTTGAAAACACATGCACATAATGATCAAAAGGTCTTTATTTAGGTTGTAACGTGGCCAAGGTAAGGGTGAGATAATCCTAAAGAGACTAGGGCTGAAAATCAATGAAGATAAATGAGTAATGGTTAAAAAACAACATTAAGAAGTAACTCAACAAAACATCATTGATTTTTATTTTCACACTCTCTTTGCTCACAACACATCCATTTTTCCTCATATTTTTTTGTTCTTTTTTTTTTTCCTTTTCATAACCCTCAAATTTAAACAAACAAGTTGAGCACCCTTACACTTATTTAAGGAAAGACTCTTTAATTCCCCAAGATTAGTTCAATTCATTGTTTTTCACTTTTAGGCTTGTAATGAGCTATATAAAAATAATGGGGTAATTAGACTGAAAAGGGCTTAAACAAATGGATAATTGTAGGATAGACCTATTTGGCTAGTAGCTTAATCAGAAACAAATGCCTAGATCATTTCAATATATGCATGCGGACAAGAGTCAAGTCAAGTTCTGGCATAACTAGCAATCATGAGTGAGATAACACACAAGAAAAAAAGATGGAAAAATGTATTCCATTCATAATAAGGCTAAAAAATCTCACAAATGTTAATGACTTATCACAAATGATACACAATTTAGCATTTTAATCCAATTTATTTTACCAAGAATGCAAAAATACTATCCAATCATGTCAGTGTAAACAAACCCTCAACATTTACAACCATAAAATCTGATGAAAAATCATGCAGTGCAATGTCCATTTTTATTTATTTATTTTATTTTTATATATATTTTTGAAATATAACAAATAAAATCCTAAAACAAATAAAATCCTAAATAATACCCCCACACTTAAATTACACATTGTCCTCAATGAAAGTAACAAGTATAAAATAAAAGTAAGGAAAGGGAGCTCCCTGTTTAAACTTCAGTGTAGGTGGGCTTTTCCAAGGAGAGTTCTTCTATGGTAGCATCTTCAAGCACAAAGCTCTCATGGAATAGCTTGAGGCGTTGTCCATTTACTTTGAACATTTTCTCAGTGTTTTCACTTTTTATTACTACTACACCATGAGGAAAAATGTTAGTAACAACAAAAGGGCCAATCCACTTCAATCGAAGTTTCCCAGCCATAATTTTCAAACGGGAGTTGAACAATAAAACTTTTTGCCCAATGGAAAATTTCTTCCTAGAAATCATCTTATCATGAAAGTACTTATTTTTCTCCTTATAGATGCGAGAGTTCTCGTAAGCTTCAAGTCTAAGCTATTCAAGTTGTTGTGTTGCAATTGAAGCTTTCTCTCCAAACCTGCTTTCTCCATCTCAAGGTTACAACTCTTAACCGCCCAATAAGCACAGTGCTCTATTTCCACTAGGAGGTGTCATGCCTTACCAAAACACAAGTCGATAAGGGGACATTCCTATTGGTGTTTTATAGGCTGTTCTATGAGCTCAAAGAGCTTCTTCAAGTTGTTGGCTCTAGTCTTTCCTGTTTGGCTGCAACTTCTTTTCTAAGTTCTGTTTGATTTCCCTATTTGATTCTTCAGCTTGCCCATTTGATTTCCCTTCAAAAAATATTTGATCTGATAAAACTTGCAACAACTTTAGAATCATTAGTCCTAGTGGGTATTATTTCCACCAACTTCGGAACATAATCAACAGCTAGTAAGATATAGACATAACCAAAAGATACAAGAAAAGGGCCCATAAAGTCAATGCCCCACACATCAAATTCTTCACAAAAAGCATAGGTTGTTGAGGCATCTCACTCTTTCGAGTAATTGTTGTTCCTGGTATTTGGCATTGTTCCCAAGTTTTGTAAGTCTCAAAAGCATCTTTAAACAAAGTGGGCCAAAAGTGAGAGGCATGACAAAAATGAAGAATGGATTGAGCCTCATTGGGATTTATAATGAGGAATCCTCTAACGATGAACAAGTTGATTTGGCTATGATGGATCATACCAACTCTGTCTCTGGATCCAACACATTTCTGACTCTGGAAGTGAATCAGCAGATGAAGAAATTGAGGTATTTTTTGACTTTACATGATCTAATTTAATTACTATTATAAATGATTTTTTAAATGATAATCACAAATTGTCTTTAAAACTGAAAACAATTAGGAAAGAAAATACAAATCTAACCGAAAAAGTTAATGTTTTAAAGAATCAAAATATTGAATTTAAAACAGAAAATGCAACTCTAAAAACTGATATTACTGAACTTAATACAGAGAATGCAAATTTGAAAATTGATAATGATGAACTTAAGGCTAAAATCTAACTCTAAAAACCAATTGTGGTTCAACATCAATTGAAAATACCGCATGTAACTCTGATAAGCATGAACAAGTATTTCAAGATTTTCTTGCTAATGTTATGGAAAGAAGCAAATATGCTTCTATCATTTATGGAGTTAGTAGAAATGGTAAAAGATGTATATGATTTAAAGAAACTGTAACTGAACCTAAACCTATTCCCTATGATATCTTGTGTACTGGTTGCTCTAAGAAAGGTTACTCAAAATTATCTTGTCCCAAGTTAAATACAAGGAAAGACAAGAAACCTTTAAGGACTATCAAACCAAGACCCAACAAAATTTGGGTACCTATGAACAAAATTATCTTTGTTGCAGATGTCCTCAACAATCAAGTAAAAACACCAATCATGGTACCTGGACAATGGATGCTCGCGACATGTGATGAGAGAAAAGTATGTTCCAATAACTAGCTTTGAGCTAATGAGGCGCAATGACTTTTGGAGGAAAGCAAAAAGACCAGATCATTGGTCAAGGTACAATTGGTAATGGTACTTCCCCTTCTATTAAAGATGTCTTGTTTATTAAAGGTCTTAAGCATAATTTCTAAGTATTAGTCAATTAAGTGATTGTAATTATGATATTATATTCAATCAAAAAATATGCAAACCAATTAGTCAAAAGGATGTATCTGTACTCTTTACACGTCTGAGGCAGAACAACATATATAAGATAAATATGTTTATTTTAGAGAAACAATAGGTTAAATGTCTTATGTTAGTAAATGAAGATAAACTAATTTGGCCCAAAAGATTAGGTCATGGAAACCTTAGATTAATTTCAAAACTGAATAAAATTCAACTAGTTAAAGGTCCACCTAAGCTTAGTGACAAATCATAAATTATGTGTGAAGCTTGCCAAAGGGAAAACAAACAAAAAACTCCTTTATCCCTAAGAATTCAGCCTCTACCTAAAAACCCCTCGAGATGTTACATATTGATCTCTTTGGGACAATGAAAACAACCTCTCTAAGTGAAAAGAAATATGGCTTTGTTATAGTAGATGATTACACTAGGTGGACATGGATAAATTTTTAAGAAGTAGAGAAGAATCTCACAAAGTGTTTATCACATTTTGCAAACAAATAATGAATGAAAAGGGTCTTAAGATTGTAACAATTAGAAGTGATCATGGAGGAGAATTTGAAAACAAGTTCTTTGAAAGTTTTGGTGATGAGAATGGAATCTCTCACAACTTCTCCTCTCTTAGAGCACTCCTACAAAATGGAGTTGCTGTAGAAAGAAAGAATATATCACTCCAAGAAATTGCCAAAACCATGTTAAATGATATGAATATTGCAAAACACTTTTGGGCTGAAGCAATTAATACTGCATTTATATTCAAAATAGAGTCTATATTAGATCTAAAAAGAATAAAACACCGAATGAATTGTGGAAAGTTTAAAAGTTTAACATCTCTTATTTTAAACAATTTGGTTGTACTTGTTATATGTTAAACACTAAGGATAACCTCAGTAAATTTGATTCTAGATCTCAAAAGTGTACTTTCATTAGATACTCAAAAAAGTCCTATTCTTATAAAAATTTTAATAGGGAAACTCATATTTTGGAAGAATGCATACATGTTAAATTTGATGACGAACAACTTGACCTTGAAAATTCAAAGCAAGATGATGATAGTGCATGTTTATTGGAACCAAAGGAAGCAGATGCAGACAAACCAGAAGAACATAAAAAATCAGAGGATACAAGCAAATTAGAAGACTATGACATATCTTCAAAGGATGAATCTTATCAAGTTATAAATAGTCAAGATAAGTCAAAAAATAAGATCTGGATGGAAGTACCAGTCATCTCATCCTGAAATTAATGTGAAAATATGGAAATTGTGAGATTAAAATATAGAATAAAAATATTTGTAGGGTGTTGATTGATTTAATTTGTTTGAATGTGTGACATTTGATATTATTGTGATATTTGATTTAATTTCGTTAAATGTATGGCATTTGTTATTATTGTGATATTTGATTTAATTTCTTTAAAAGTGTGGTATGTGATATTATTGTGATATTGGTTGTTGAATTAATTTTATGCATATGTTTGATTAGATGAGTTTAAATGATGTTATAATAAAAATAGATGTGTTGTGATAATTATATGTAATGATGATAATGCATGATTAATAATGGTGATGTGAAAATTTTGTGATGAATATATGTGTTGCTGTATGATTGATGATAGTGATTCTATAAATTGTGATGAGTTTATGTGATGATGATGATGATGATGTGTGATTAATTATAGTGATGTTATAAATTGTGATGAGAATATTGTGATTTCAATTTGTGTCTGAGATGACTGTATTAATGGAGTATCATATACCAACGAGGGGAGAAAATAAATATTGTGAATTTGTGAAGTGGAGATTATTTTGTCATCATATAGGTAGGGCCTGACAAGCCTAGTGATTCCGGGGAAGTACAACTGAATGAGCCTGATTGTGGCGGTCTGCTGTCGAGCCTTAAGGCAAGATTGTTAGACCTTGGAGGTATTCGGGTGGGGAATTCCTAGGTGACTTGGAGGTAGCACTCCAATTGTCGGGAGCTACCACGCAACACACGTTTACCTCGACTGTCACGTATATGTGTCTCGGGTTGAGATGAGGGGGTCTATGAGGACAGGGCCAATTTGAATTGTCCATCCACCAGGATGGTGGCATAGTATCAAACCTCCTAACCAAATACTTCAGAGTTAGAATGGTACTACATTGTGAAGTAGAGTCTAAGCTCATGCATAGCATTGCATTTCCTTGTGATTGTTTTATTGTGATTGATGTGTTTCAAAGGTAATAATAATTAGATGATTTGATGCATATTATAATGAGATGATTGTTGGATTTTGATCCTTTGATTCCTAATTTTGACATAATTAATAATTCAACAATGTTCATACAATACATGATAAATCTAATATTTGAATTGAGCAAGATTTCAGGAACAACAATCAAATCCTACACACTTGGAACAGGTTGCTTGAAACACAAGAAATCAACAAAAGTTGACTTTTGAACAAAAGTTGCTTGAACAACTGTTTGTGTTGGTATAATCGATTGGACAATCGACTGACTGGATTAGAAATTGAAAATGCACAAGTCAGTAGCAGCCCAGTTTTGAGGGTAATCGATTGACAAATCGATTATACAATTCACAAAGTAAACCTGATTGAAATAAATCGATTGGGAAATCGATTGGATAAGTCACAGTGGAAACCCAGTTTTAAGGGTAATCGATTGGCAAATCGATTACTTAAAAATCACTTGCAAAATAACTTTTCCTGTGACATACAAATCGATTGGACAATCTATGTTGTAATATTTCAATCAAGTTAAATTTGGTCGAAATCGATTGGGAAATCGATTGAACCAAATCCCAGGTAAGAACGTTTTCAGACAAATACATTCAAATCGATTGGCACGTCGATTAGTATCAAAATAGCTGAGTCACTGACTTAAACCCAATCGATTGGCAAATCGATTGACAAAACCTTTGAAAACCCAGTGAACTCTGAGCGTGTGATCAAATCGATTTTAAGTATTTGTTAATCGATTATGAAGATTTGATAAATCGATTATGGAATCGATTGATATGTGTTTCAGTTTGAACATAACATCTGCAATCGATTACGAAATCGATTCATATCAGTCTTAACATAATCACTGAGAAATGTTGTTTAAAGAATCGATTGGTAAATCGATTGGCTTATATAGTTTCAAGATTCAAGAAAAACAAGACACACGATAATCGATTGGCAAATCGATTAGACTGGTTTATCACTTTACGAAATCGATTGGTAAATCGATTGATTAATGTGTTTTTCAGAAACTATATAAACTGTCTTCAATCTGTCTTTCAATAACATGAATGATAATAACAATGATATCAATCTGAAATATACATTGAATATTCTTGATACACAATAACATTTGGTTAATACATTGAGATTACTTTTTCAGATCAAATAGCAAAAGAGGATTATCAACAATCAAAAAGATAGCTGGAAAAGTGATCTTGAAAGACAAGGATTCTCATAAACAAATCTTTGAATATCCAGAATTGTGAGAAGCCATATTGACCAAGATTGAAGACTACTTTTTGTTCTTTCTGTATTCTGTTTGTAATAATTCTTTGAAACAAAAACGAAAGCAAGAAAATCCAGCTAGAAACTGGTGACTACTTTCTTGGGTGAGAGTGCTCAACAAGAAAGAGTTGTACTTTGATTCTGTGATAGGTTGCTGAGTATCTACAAGGATCAGAGGGTGATCAATAGGAAAGAGATCATTAAGATAGATAGGTTTCGGGGAGGAAACTGGACAATCTGTAATTGATTCTTTCTATTGGAGAAGAAAATCTGAAATCCGTTTGGATTTGCAGGACTGGATGTAGGTTGTCAAGTGGACAACTGAACCAGTATAAATCCTTGGTGCAATCTTCTCTAACCCTTATCTCCTTTGATTTACTATCTTGATATATCTGTATATGTGATTAAAATTAGATGCATGTTAAACATATTCTGTAATAAGTAATATTGTTTAATCTGATAATTTGACTTGTATGCATCTTGATTAATCTCATATCAATCTAATAAAACTTGCTAATCTTGCATGCCACAATTTAATTTCCGCTGTGTGTATGAAATTGATTTAATTTCATAAAGAACTGATACATTCTGATATATTCCGCTTATTACGAGGTCATATATACCAACAATTGGCCTCAGAGCCTAACTTTTCGAGAGGTAATACTCATAAAAGCACTATGGCCTCAAACGATTTTCTGGGAGAAGGCGCATCGTTAGCAAGACCTCCAGCTTTCAACGGAACAGCTTATATGTACTGGAAGCACAGGATGCTAATCTTCTTGGAAGCCAGTGGCATAGACATCCTTGACGCTGTTGAAAATGGTCCATATATTCCAAAGATTGCAGGAACCAATGACTCAATGATTCTCAAGCCTAGAGCCGACTGGTCAGATGATGACAAGAAAAAGGTAGGTTATAATGCAAAGGCTAAGAACATTATAACATCTGCTCTTTGTGCAGAAGAATTTTTTAGAGTGTCAAACTGCAAGTCATCAAAAGAAATGTGGGACATTCTTCAAGAAACACATGAAGGAACCACAGACGTGAAGAGAGCTCGCGTAAACACACTTATGCACGAATATGAGTTATTCAGCATGAAAAGGGACGAATCCATCAGTGATCTGCAAACCAGATTCACACACATTGTGAATAATCTTCATGCATTGGGAAAGCAAGTGGATAACGAACAACAGATTCGAAAAATTATGAGATGTCTAACCAGAGAATGGCAGCCAAAGATAACAGCCATAGCAGAATCTAAAGATCTAGCAAAGATGACGACTGCAACTTTGTTTGGTAAACTAAGAGAACACGAAATGATGCAGTTCTATTATGATTGTTTGCATGTTCTTCTTACTCATATTATACTATTAACATGACTTCAAAACTCACCTCCTTCGTTGTTTGTGTTTGACTGGCTTGGCCCTGCGTTTGCGAAATCGCAGTTATTACAGGTTAATGAGTCTCGAAGTTCAAGTTTTGGAGAAACCCCGCTCTGATAGGTGATACCGGGAATTAAGAGTTGCAATGTGTATTTTACTTATGTTATTATAAATGACTTTTTATATGAAAACTTAGTACGAGTAAGTCTTGGGAATTAAATCAAGAAATTCTAGTTGAATCAAGTTCATTGATATTGTACTATTTTAATTAAAAAAAACAAAGTTGAATTGTTACATGTGTATTTAGAGAAACGTGATATCCTAAATTAGATATTAAAGTTTTTATTCTCTTTAACAGATTTTTTTTATCCGCTGCAAGTTTTCTTCAAATAATTTAGTATATATTATTATAAATGTTATTTTGGGGTTTAGGGTGTCACACCGTCCAACTCCCTTCTTTTTTTTGTTTGTTTTATTTTATTAACAATTAGGGTTCACACATGGGTCAAACCCATTGGTCTCCTTTTAGGTTTTACTAGTTTTATTTTATTTTATTTTTTTAAAACACAATTTCATTAATAAAACATTATTAATATTTGAAAACTAATAATTTATAAATAAAATTGTAAGACCCATAATTTTAAAGTACACTTTATGTATTTTATATGTTTTGGATTTTGGCTCGGAGGCTTTTTTAGCCAAAGTTAGTAATATTATGGAGTTTATAGGATCAAAAAGTTATTTTGACACCGTTTAGAATTACTCGTCGATAAATAAATTTAAATTAAGTGCGGTAAATCCTTTACGGAGAATTTAATGCGTTACGGGTGAAATGGTAATTTAACAAATATCTAGATATTTTGAGATATTTGTTAAGTTATATTTAATATATATATATATATATATATATATATATATATATATATGTTTGCTTGGAGAGAATAGAAAGAAAGGAAATTAGAAGGAAGGAAAAGGAAAAGAAAAGGTTATATAAAGGAAAGAAGGAAAAACAAAGGAAAGAAAAAGAAAGGAAGGAAAATTCGAATTTTCCATCTTCTTCCTCTGCTACCCGCGACCAATTTCCCTCTTTCTCCCATTTTCATTTTCGTTGCTTTCTTTTCTTCAAGATTAGTAACCCAAGGTTGGGTGAGTGTTAGAACAAGGATTTCGCAACTCCACTCTTCCTCTTTGATTCGAAAACGAAGAAAAACGGTATTTGAGATTCAAACACAAACCCCTCTGTTTCTTCTAGATCTAAGCTTCGTTTCGCGAAGAGTTAGAAGGGAAAGTTGCTCACTACCACGCTACGATGCTAGGGGACCAATTTGGAGGCGACGTTGCGAGCGGAGATTTTTACCGGATTTGCTCGCGGTACCGGAAAACGCACGTTAGAGCTAACACGAAGGTAAGGGCTCCTTCCAAACTTTTAGTTTGCATCTAGGGCCTTATCTGTGGTTGTGTGGAAATGAATTTTGTTAGGATTGGAGTATTGTTTTGGGAAAAATGAATTTACCTCACGTATGTAAGATTTTGAGTAAATGAAACTTGTGTGTTTGAGTAGTGGATTGTGTCGATTTGTGTTCGTTGTTTTTGACATGCTCTTAATTGACATTGATGAAATTTGATATGTGTATGGTTGGATCTTGTGAATAAATGAATTGATGTATTTTGATGTGGGTTGAAAGTATGTTTGAGTTTGTTTTGTGTGGAATTTGAAAACCATTAAGTTAAACGAGGATTAAGAATGGGGAATCTCTTAATGTCTTGTTTACTTAATGTGTGTTTATTTGTGAAAAATCGTTTAAGTTAACTGGGCGTTAATAATGGGGAATCTCTTAATGTATCGGTTACTTAATATTTTGTTTTGAAAATTGTTAAGTTAATTGGGCGTTAAGAATGGGGAATCTCTTAATGTCTCGGTTACTTAATATTTTGTTTTGAAAATTGTTAAGTTAACTGGGCGTTGAGAATAGGGAATCTCTTAATGTCTCGGTTACTTAATATTTTGTTTTGAAAATTGTTAAGTTAACTGGGCGTTGAGAATGGGGAATCTCTTAATGTCTCGGTTACTTAATATTTTGTTTTGAAAATTGTTAAGTTAACTGGGCGTTGAGAATGGGGAATCTCTTAATGTCTCGGTTACTTAATATTTTGTTTTGAAAATTGTGTTAAGTTAACTGGGCGTTGAGAATGGGGAATCTCTTAATGTCTCGGTTACTTAATATCTTGTTTTTTAAAATTGTTAAGTTAACTGGGCGTTAAGAATGGGGAATCTCTTAATGTCTCGGTTACTTAATATTTTGTTTTGAAAATCGTTTAAGTTAACTGGGCGTTAAGAATGGGGAATCTCTTAATGTCTCGGTTACTTAAAATTTGTTTTTGAAAATCGTTTAAGTTAACTGGGCGTTAAGAATGGGGAATCTCTTAATGTCTCGGTTACTTAATGTTTGTTTTTGAAAATCGTTTAGTAAATGAGTATTAAGAATGGGGAATCTCTTAATGTCTCGTTTACTGAATATTTTGTTTTGAAAATCGTTTAAGTTAACTGGGCGTTAAGAATGGGGAATCTCTTAATGTCTCGGTTACTTAATATTTGTTTTTGAAAATTGTTTAAGTTAATTGGGCGTTAAGAATGGGGAATCTCTTAATGTCTCGGTTGCTTAATGGTTGTTTTTGAAAATCGCTTCAGTAAATGAGTATTAAGAATGGGGAATCTCTTAATGACTTATTTACTGAATGTTTTGTTTTGAAAATCGTTAAGTTAAATGAGAATTAAAGAATGGGGAATCTCTTAATGTCTCGTTTACTTATGTGTGTTTTGGGTAAATCGTGCTGACCCGGGATAGGTGGCACCTTGGTAAACGGTACGGGTCCGTGATAGGCATTACGTTTACGATTTACGTTTGGTAAGTTGTGCTGACCCGGGATAGGTGGCACCTCAGTAAACAGTATTGACCCGTGATAGGTGGTACGTTTACGACTTACGTTCCTGAGGGAAATGTGTTTGTCCGTGAGAGACTGCACAGGGGTTTGTCCGTGAGAGACTACGCCCTGGTTTAAGTTAGATGAGAATTAAGAATGGGGAATCTCTTAATGTCTTGTTTTACTTATGTGTATTTTGGTAAATCGTGCTGACCCGGGATAGGTGGCACCTTGGTAAACGGTACGGGTCCGTGATAGGCAGTACGTTTACGATTTACGTTTGGTAAGTTGTGCTGACCCGGGATAGGTGGCACCTCGGTAAACAGTACTGACCCGTGATAGGTGGTACGTTTACGACTTACGTTCCTGAGGGAATTGTGTTTGTCCGTGAGAGACTGCACAGGTGTTTGTCCGTGAGAGACTACACCCTGTTAAATTGTGAGAGACTGCACAGGTGTCAGGGACTCATCCATATTCGACCAAATCGATTTGGAAATCGATTGGCTTAAAACCTGGGGGGCTCAGTACTCACTCAATCGATTGCCAAATCGATTGATTCAGCCCAGGATTCTGTTTTCATTAAAAACCTTCACCCCAATCGATTTCCCAATCGATTGGCTCAGTGAAAATCCTCAGTTTGAGTTAGATGACTGATTACTCATTAACTTATCCATGTCTTGATTTGTTATGTTTTCATTAGAGGATTGAGAACTTCATTTTGCTTTCATTTTTAATTGGCAAAGTATTGTATGAACTTTTCGCATATTGAAAATCCTGATAAGGTGCATGCTTAGTTGAAAAGTTATTTTTTAGCATTTAAAACTTAAATGTTATGTGTTAACTGTTATTTTCGGTTGGTGACCTTTACAATTATTGTGGAAATCTGGGCTTTGCCCTCAGATGAGAGTCAGGACGATCCTACCGGTTCGTACCCTACGGACGGAAATGGAGATGGGAACGCTTGACTGCAGCTACGTTAGGAGGATCTCACGGGGCGCGTGGAGATCACTCAGGGTGTTTAGTTGTTTTGTAAAATGATCAGACTAGGTTGTCACAGAGGGAACGGATGTCTTTCTTTTGGGGTTGCGTTTATTTTTAAACCGGAAGACTGTACTGTTACTATTATTGTCAGTACGACACCTTAGTTGAATGGGTTCCTTGTATCTTCTGGTTGTTGTTTAAATACTTTGGATGTATGTATTTGAGAAACTTTTTCCGCTGCTTGTAAATTTTAATGACTCAATTATTTATCCAAAGGTATTACTTGGCTTGATTCGCGGTTTATTTTATTTACTTTTGAAAAAAAAATATACCCTCGCTTTGAAAAACGGGGTGTTACACTGTGGTATCAGAGCTTTGGTTTGGTTTTCTTTGGGGGCTGTGGAACCTCTAGTTCTAGATTGTAGGTTAGGAGTTGTTGTCTGATCATGTGTCGGTTTAGGTGGTTTGAGTTGTCGTGTTCATAATAATGATTATGTGTTGATGTGGTCGGAAGTTATTCTTAGAATTATTAAAGTAGTGTTAAGACTCTACTTGATGATGGTTTTATAGGAAAACCATGCTGCCAAGGAGGAATGACGTTCCGAGAGCCAATGTCAATAGGGATGACCGAATGGCGGAGGCTATGAATCACCTGGCTGCTTCTGTTGCTGCACAAACTGCTGCCAAGACTCAACGTGATCTCGAAAAGAGGGGAAGAGAGATCCGTGCTGCAGAGTCAAGAGGATTAAAGGACTTTCGTTGTTACCATCCTCCCAAGTTTGAGGGGACTGAGAATTCAGAGAAAGCGGATCAATGGATCCAAGAAGTGGAGAAGATCTTTGGAATGATTAACTGTCAGGCGGGAGTGAGGGTCAACTATGCCACTTATATGCTACTAGGAGATGCTGAGTACTGGTGGAGGAGTACAAGGTTGTTGATGAGATCAGCTCACGAGGAGGTGAACTGGGAATCTTTCAAAGGGAAGTTTTTCGACAAATACTTTCCGATGAGTACCAGGACTAGACTGGGTGATGATTTCCTGAAACTACATCAGGGGAACATGACCGTGGGTGAATATGCTGCTAAGTTTGAATCACTATCAAGGCATTTCAGATTTTTCCGTGAAGAGATTGACGAACCATTCTTGTGTCATTGTTTCCAAGACGGACTAAAGTATGAGATTCAAGAGTTTGTCTTACCCTTGGGAATTCAACGTTTCCAGGTTCTTGTGAAAAATGTAGAGAAGTTGAGGATATGAAAAATAAGAGAGCTAGCCGAGGAGGGAATTTTAACTCAGGAGGACCTAGTCGGGCGAAGTATCAGAACAAGGGAAAACAGGTTGCTAAATCTTATAATCGACCACATGATAACAACGGGGGACAGAATAACCCAGGGAACCAAGACTTTGGGAGGCAAGTGGGACAAGGTATACGTTGTTTCCGATGTGGAGAAGAGGGACATTATGCTTATGCTTGTACCTTTAACAGTACTACTTGCTACAATTGCCATAAACCAGGGCACTTTGCAAGGAATTGCAAGGCTCTGAAGGTGGAACCAATGGTGGATGTAGCTAGGATTACTCTTCCTACTGCTAGAGGACAGGTGTATTGCGTCGGCGCTGAAGTTGGAAATTTATCTAGCGATCTGATTCAATATGACTGTGCGATTACAGGTAACCTCCTAACTACACTTTCTGATTCGGGGGCAACCCATTCCTTCATTGCTATGGATTATGTAAATCGTTTGAAGTTGTATGTGTCTGCTTTACTGCTAAGACTTTGACAGTAAACTATGCATGTTTACATTGTCAAATAACCATTCAGAATAGGGACTTCTCGATTAATTTGATTGTTTACCTCTACATTAACCCAAGATCATTCTTGGTATGGATGGGAAGCCCTATCATTAGGTAATGCTACATTGTACTCAATGTGTCGGTGTCATACTTAGTGTTTAGGTTTGGTACTAGATGGATGTTCCGTACAAGGTGGAACATCAGCGACCTGCTGGGGTGTTGCAACCTTTAGAGATTACACGGAGTATCATCGAGTATTGTATCAGACCGTGATCCGAAGTTCACATCACATTTTTGGGAGCATTGCACGAAGCATTGGGAACGAAGCTATGATTGAGTTCACCTACAACAATAGTTTCCACGCAAGTATTGGAATGGCTCCAGATGAGACTTTATATGGGCGCAAGTGTCAAACGCCCTTGTGTTGGTATAAGGATGGTGAAAATATGATCGTCGGACCAGAGATGGTGCAACAGACTATAGCTAAGGTAAGGAAAATCAAGGAGAAAATGAAGACTTCACAAGATCGTCAGAAGAGTTACGTGGACAAACGTCGCAGACTTTTAGAATTCGAACCGGGTGACCATGTATTTCTGAGAGTCACACCTACTACGGGAGTTGGTAGGGCATTGAAATCGAAGAAGTTGACTCCGAAATTCATTGGACCATATCAGATTTCTGCACGAATTGGGCATGTTGCTTATCGGATTGCATTGCATCCGATACTGTCCAACATTCATGACGTGTTTCATGTATCACAGTTGAGGAAATATCTTGCAGATCCATCTCATGTGATCGAACCAGACACAATCCAACTGAAGGATAACTTGACATTCGAAGTACCACCTGTGAGAATTGAGGACAGGAAGATTAAGCGATTGAGGACCAAGGATGTTTCGTTGGTCAAGGTGATTTGGAACCCAATTACTGGAGATGAGACTTGGGAATTGGAGAGCAAGATGAGAGAACAACACCCAAAGCTATTTATCGACGCATAGTTTCGAGGACGAAACTAATTTTTAGGGGGGGAGTAATGTAAGACCCATAATTTTAAAGTACACTTTATGTATTTTATATGTTTTGGATTTTGGCTCGGAGGCTTTTTAGCCAAAGTTAGTAATATTATGGAGTTTATAGGATCAAAAGTTATTTTGACACCGTTTAGAATTACTTGCCGATAAATAAATTTAAATTAAGTGCGGTAAATCCTTTACGGAGAATTTAATGCGTTACGGGTGAAATGGTAATTTAACAAATATCTAGATATTTTGAGATATTTGTTAAGTTATATTTAATAATATATATATATATATATATATATATATATATATATATATATATATATATATATATATATATATATATATATATGTTGCTTGGAGAGAATAGAAAGAAAGGAAATTAGAAGGAAGGAAAAGGAAAAGAAAGGTTAATATAAAGGAAAGAAGGAAAAAGGAAGAAAGGAAAAACAAAGGAAAGAAAAAGAAAGGAAGGAAAATTCGAATTTTCCATCTTCTTCCTCTGCTACCCGCGACCAATTTCCCTCCTTCTCCCATTTTCATTTTCGTTGCTTTCTTTTCTTCAAGACTAGTAACCCAAGGTTGGGTGAGTGTTAGAAAAAGGATTTCGCAACTCCACTCTTCCTCTTTGATTCGAAAACGAAGAAAAACGGTATTTGAGATTCAAACACAAACCCCTCTGTTTCTTCTAGATCTAAGCTTCGTTTCGCGAAGAGTTAGAAGGGAAAGTTGCTCACTACCACGCTACGGTGCTAGGGGAACAATTTGGAGGCGACGTTGCGAGCATAGATTTTTACCGGATTTGCTCGGGTACCGGAAACGCACGTTAGAGCTAACACGAAGGTAAGGGCTCCTTCCAAACTTTTAGTTTGCATCTAGGGCCTTATCTGTGGTTGTGTGGAAATGAATTTTGTTAGGATTGGAGTATTGTTTTGGGAAAAATGAATTTACCTCACGTATGTAAGATTTTGAGTAAATGAAACTTGTGTGTTTGAGTAGTGGATTGTGTCGATTTGTGTTCATTGCTTTTGACATGCTCTTAATTGACATTAATGAAATTTGATATGTGTATGGTTGGATCTTGTGAATAAATGAATTGATGTATTTTGATGTGGGTTGAAAGTATGTTTGAGTTTGTTTTGTGTGGAATTTGAAAACCATTAAGTTAAACGAGGATTAAGAATGGGCAATCTCTTAATGTCTTGTTTACTTAATGTGTGTTTGTTTGTGAAAAATCGTTTAAGTTAACTGGGCGATAAGAATAGGGAATCTCTTAATGTCTCGGTTACTTAATATTTTGTTTTGAAAATTGTTAAGTTAACTGGGCGTTAAGAATGGGGAATCTCTTAATTTCTCAGTTACTTAATATTTTGTTTTGAAAATTGTTAAGTTAACTGGGCGTTGAGAATGGGGAATCTCTTAATGTCTCGGTTACTTAATATTTTGTTTTGAAAATTGTTAAGTTAACTGGCGTTGAGAATGGGGAATCTCTTAATGTCTCGGTTACTTAATATTTTGTTTTGAAAATTTTTCAGTTAACTGGGCGTTGAGAATGGGGAATCTCTTTAATGTCTCGGTTACTTAATATTTTGTTTTGAAAATTGTTAAGTTAACTGGGCGTTTGAGAATGGGGAATCTCTTAATGTCTCGGTTACTTAATATCTTGTTTTAAAATTGTTAAGTTAACTGGGCGTTAAGAATGGGGGAATCTCTTAATGTCTCGGTTACTTAATATTTTGTTTTGAAAATCGTTTAAGTTAACTGGGCGTTAAGAATGGGGAATCTCTTAATGTCTCGGTTACTTAATATTTGTTTTTGAAAATCGTTTAAGTTAACTGGGCGTTAAGAATGGGGAATCTCTTAATGTCTCGGTTACTTAATGTTGTTTTTGAAAATCGTTTAGTCAATGAGTATTAAGAATGGGGAATCTCTTAATGTCTCGTTTACTGAATATTTTGTTTTGAAAATCGTTTAAGTTAACTGGGCGTTAAGAACGGGGAATCTCTTAATGTCTCGGTTACTTAATATTTGTTTTTGAAAATTGTTTAAGTTAATTGGGCGTTAAGAATGGGGAATCTCTTAATGTCTCGGTTACTTAATGGTTGTTTTTGAAAATCGCTTCAGTAAATGAGTATTAAGAATGGGGAATCTCTTAATGACTTATTTACTGAATGTTTTGTTTGAAAATCGTTAAGTTAAATGAGAATTAAGAATGGGGAATCTCTTTATGTCTCGTTTACTTAAGTGTGTTTTGGTAAATCGTGCTGACCCGGGATAGATGGCACCTTGGTAAACGGTACGGGTCCGTGATAGGCAGTACGTTTACGATTTACGTTTGGTAAGTTGTGCTGACCCGGGATAGGTGGCACCTCAATAAACAGTACTGACCCGTGATAGATGGTACGTTTACGACTTACGTTCCTGAGGGAAATGTGTTTGTCCGTGAGAGACTGCACAGGGGTTTGTCCGTGAGAGACTACGCCTGGTTTAAGTTAGATGAGAATTAAGAATGGGGAATCTCTTAATGTCTTGTTTACTTATGTGTATTTTGGTAAATCGTGCTGACCCGGGATAGGTGGCACCTTGGTAAACGGTACGGGTCCGTGATAGGCAGTACGTTTACGATTTACGTTTGGTAAGTTGCTGACCCGGGATAGGTGGCACCTCGGTAAACAGTACTGACCCGTGATAGGTGGGTACGTTTACGACTTACGTTCCTGAGGGAATTGTGTTTGTCCGTGAGAGACTGCACAGGTGTTTGTCCGTGAGAGACTACACCCTGTTAAATTGTGAATTGTTGGTTCGTTTTGTCTGTGTAGTATTGTGTTATAAGTGTTAAGTGTTATATTTTGGAATTTGGTGATAACATGTTGGATTACAATACCATTTTGAAACCCATGATGTTGTATTAATTGTGTTATAAATGTTAAGTGTTATGTTTTGGAATTTGGTGATAACATGTTTGCTTGCAATACCATTTCGAAACCCATGATGCTGTAGTAATTGCGTTATCAGTGCTAAGTGTTAGGATTTGAGATTATGTATGAATGTGATTGAGTTAGTTATGAAATTTTTAAAGAATACACAGGGAAATCGAGTTCCCAATCGATTGGATGGGTAAACAGGGGCTTGGCCAAATTGACAAAATCGATTAGCCAATCGATTTGGTAATCAGTTTTCAAAAATCCTTTAAGAAATCGATTGCCCAATCGATTTGGCCTTAAGTCAGGGACTCAATCCATATTTCGACCAAATCGATTTGGAAATCGATTGGCTTAAAACCTGGGGGGCTCAGTACTCACTCAATCGATTGCCAAATCGATTGATTCAGCCCAGGATTCTGTTTTCATTAAAAACCTTCACCCCAATCGATTCCCAATCGATTGGCTCAGTGAAAATCCTCAGTTTGAGTTAGATGACTGATTACTCATTAACTTATCCATGTCTTGATTTGTTATGTTTTCATTAGGGGATTGAGAACTTCATTTGCTTTCATTTTTAATTGGCAAAGTATTGTATGAACTTTTCGCATATTGAAAATCCTGATAAGGTGGCATGCTTAGTTGAAAGTTATTTTTATCATTTAAAACTTAAATGTTATGTGTTAACTGTTATTTTCGGTTGGTGACCTTTACAATTATTGTGGACAATCTGGCTTTGCCCTCATATGAGAGTCAGGACGATTCCTACCGGTTCGTAACCCTACGGTTACGGGAATGGAGATGGGAACGCTTGACTGCAGCTCGTTAGGAGGATCTCACGGGCGCGTGGAGATCACTCAGGGTGTTTAGTTTGTTTTGTTAAATGATCAGACTAGGTTGTCACAGAGGGAACGGATGTCTTTCTTTTGGGGTGCGTGTTTATTTTTAAACCGGGAAGCTGTACTGTTACTATTATTGTCAGTACGACACCTTAGTTGAATGGGTTTCCTTGTATCTTCTGGTTGTTGTTTAATACTTTGGATGTATGTAGTTTGAGAAACTTTTTCCGCCTGCTTGTAATTTTAATGATTCCATTTTATTTATCCAAAGTAATTACTTAGGCTTGGATTCGCGGTTTTATTTTATTTACTTTTTGAACAAAAAAAATAATACCCTCGCTTGAAAAACGGGGTGTTACAAAAATAATTATCTTATTAATAATACATTAATAACCAAAACTCTCATATTCAAAATATCCCTATAATAATACTTATTTTTCCAATGCTCAAATTAAAATATTACCATCATTAGAGAATAGTCCAAAATTATAAAATAAATAAATTAACAATCAACACTTTATATTAATTACTAAATCTTAATTAATATATTATAAAATCACAATGTCATAATAAGTATTTAAATATAAAGAAATCAAACACAATATAACTACTATCTCGAGATAATTATTTATAAAAAATAACCTAAAATAGAAAATAGTTTATAATATTATAAATATAATATTTTATAATAATTGAAATATATTAAACTAAAATACTATTATTTTTAAAAATAGATCCAAAGAATAAAATATAATATTTTTACTATTTATATCGTCTCATGTACTTTATATTTATAAAACTAGCATCATATATAAATCACCTATATAACAAAAAAAATTAGTAAGAAAATTTATCATCATATAATTCTAAAATAATTTTAACATTAAATAATTATTTAAAATC
>PGTU02001981.1:0-11294 GCA_002896215.2 Cicer echinospermum
AATACATTTAAATATGTCAAAAATTAAACGAGGTTGATATGTGTAAATTACTAAAAGTTGAATATATAACAAAAAGATCAAAATTTAATATAATAATTATAGTAGTAAAAAAATGTTATTTATATTTATTTAAATAAGTCGACTTCTTGACTTTTTAAAAAAATATTATTTATTTAAATATGTCCCTCTTAATTAAATAGCCTTCTTAAAATCTGATATAGTCCTTACTAGGTTAGACTATAAACCCTATTAGTTGGTCTAACCTAATCTCACTGCTAACACTTAAAATCGATTTTTATTGTCTATTTTGTCATAATTCAGCTTAGTTAACGGGAACAAAAAAAATTCATTGAACTTGGGCCATCTCCTTCAACAGGCCCATTAGAATTCAACCTACAAGATATCAATGTCTTATTTGCTATAAATAATTTGTGATCTACTTTGAATACTTTCTACCCCGCCATCACTACTATTAGTTTTCAATGTTTTTTGCAAGTGTGCACTTTACACCGTACGTTATCTAAAAGTGCATTTACATACCAGTATGAAATTAAGTGATTTTTATAATGTTTGTATACATCCAAATTCACGTCTAAATTTGAGAATTTATACCAGTTGGAGATTAATTATGAAGATGAAGTCACTGAGCTTTTAAAAAATTGAACCCAAATTAATAATACCAGCCCAAATTTTCTACCATGTTTTAACCAATAGTGCCAAAAGTAATTCTTAGTTAATTTATTCCATTTTGGAGGTTTCTCCTCTAACCCTTTTATATTATCAAAACCTTTAATTATTGTTATTTTTTAAATTTCAACACCTACTCTCAAATTTAAATTAATTCTAAAATTTTGTCTGATTTGATCTATCAGAAGATGCAAATTACTAATTTTAAAATTTTTCAGATTTTTTTTATAACCTAAAATCAATTATGGAGATATAAAAAAAAATTTCAAAAATAAATATCTAATGTCTCCAAAAAGTTTGATGAATCTAAAAATGTAAAAATCTTAATTAATATTTTACACCTCCTGATTCAATCCAAACAAATTGTTTCAAATTGATTATTAAAAAAATTAAAATAAAGAATGAATTTAAGAGGACTTTTGAAAAAGTGTAGAGTGAAAGGAAAACTCCTTTATATCGTTTTTTCTTACAGCAAAAAATAAAATTCCTTATGATCGTTGCTTCAAAATACAAGTATACAACCCAATTCCAAGCCCGCAATATAAGTTAATAACTTGACCAAAATAAAGTCCGCAATAATTATTGATATATAATAAAATAAAACTAAAATAAAAAGAGAAAACGAAAAACGAAAAAAAACGAAAAACCCAATTGCATAAACTAGAAAGACACATTAAGCAGCGAAGAAACAAAGCAAAAGAAAAAATGAGACCTTTGGACGAGCAAGAAACGAAGCGTCGTCTTCGAGAAGCTCTCAAATTCGTCGGAACAACCTCAAAAAACCTTGTCGAGAATCCCTCACAGAAGGTCCCTGATTCAAACCCTGGTCGCTACTGCTTCCGTCTCCACAAAAACAAAATCTTCTACTGCAGCGAATCCCTCGTTAAACGAGCAACTAACTTCGCAAGACCCAATATCGTTTCACTCGGAACCTGCATCGGAAAATACACACACGGTGGAACTTCCATCTCACGGTTCAAGCACTCAACCTGCTTGCCGCGAATGCGAACACAAGGTATGGCTTTAAACCCACTTCGGAGATGTCGTTTTTGTATGGTAACCATGTGTTGAAAAGTGCGTTGGGTAGAATCACTGAAAACATTGCTCCTGGTGATGGCGTTGTCGTTTTTTTCTATGTCTGATGTGCCTTTGGGTTTTGGGGTAGCTGCTAAATCTACACAGGATTGTAGGAAGTTGGATCCCAATGGTATTGTTGTGCTGCATCAGGGTGATATTGGAGAGTATTTGAGGATGGAGGATGAGCTCTGAAACATTTAAATTTTCGATTTTTACGAAATTTGACTTCTGGGTCATCGTTGTATTGGTGTATCTTTTTCTTTATGTTAGTGGGTCCTTTTGTTTTTTGATCTGGATCAGTGTAAAATTGATTTCTCAGATATTTTGGAAATTCTTCATTAATTTTGTCTAAGTATTATAGTGAGTATGGTTATATTTTCATCCAGTCAATTGCATTATTTAATTTTGGTTACTTTTTATAATTTGAATCTTATCTACTCTTTTTACTTCCTTAGTCTTTTGAGATTGGTTTAATGGTCAAGTTTTTCTTTGTTCCTTGATCTCATTCTGTGAGACTGGTGTTAAGAGTCACACACCGAGATGAGCCCTGACCTAAAAAATGTGTTTAAAAGTGAGACCAATCCTTACTTTATGAACTGGTGTTGTAGGTAACCCAACCCAAATTCTAAGAGTGATAATTAACTTGCTGCTCAGCCATGGTGTTATGCATCTAGTTTTGTTGAACTATTGTAAATGTAGAAGGCTAAAATGCAGTTTTATTCTGGAAGGCTAAATTGCAGTTTTATATTTGTTGGTTGCTAAATAAACCTTGGATTTGGGTGCTAGCCACAAGTCTTCTGTTGCAAAAAAATATATGTTTTATTCTAATTTCTGTTGTGATGTTATAGTACAGATGTGTCTTTTCCAGATGTTTTTTCTGCATTATATACACTTCACAGTGCTTAGGTATTACATGTTGTTATTTGTACGTTGTTAACTGAAACTATTGTTGTGTTGTTTTTCTGTCATGATTAAAGTCGGGGGGGGGGGGGGGGGGGGGGGGGGGGCATAATCAATATGGTGACTTGGTGAGCTTAGTTTTTACATATGGTATAATTGAAATTATGCGCTTAGTCAGACTAATTCAATAAACTTCTGGATGCTTATTACTTGTTATTTGCTGTAATATTATGTCATTATTAACAACGGGGGTGTAATCAAAATGGCAATCTCGGACTTGTTACCACATAGAACTCTCGCATGCCACCAAAAAATAAAACATTTGAGGAACTATTTTCAGTGCCGAATCAAGGTTATGTGTCACGAACATTTCTTCTGAGACCTGTTGCCAGCTCTCAATAAGAGGATTGGTTGAATAGTAACATGTTAGTTATTTTTCATTTTGCTATTTACTTTCTTCTTTAAAGAAATATAGCATTATTGGCCACTGAGCCGTTTCTCATTGGTGCTGAAAAAATAAAAACTGATTTGGTGCACACGCATGATGATATATTATACTTTGAGATGAATTGATACTGAATTATCTTTTACCTGACATGATTCATATTACCATTGATTATAAATGTAAATCAGAGAATTGGAGATGTTCAAGTGAGAAGGTAAGGTTTTTAACTGCTTGAATGATGTTTGTGTGCATTGAAAGCTTTACAGAAGAGAAGAAGTCTGCATACTGTACTAAGTCCTAACTGCCTTGGCTGACTATAGTATAAATCGAACTAACTGGCTTCTAACAGACTGTCTGAAGCACAATCTATTATGTACAGAAGTGAGTCGAGTGACTATGAGACTATAATTGTATATACAAATGCATTTGGCTGCTATACACTAGAAGTTTGGTTAATTGATCTTAATCAGGGGTGTGATTTTGCCTAAACAGTTGGAGGAACCAAAGGTTGACCTGCAATCCCCAGGCTCATTGACTTTGGCTGCGACTTTATGAAGTCATCATCATGCATAGAATTCTTATAACCACACTCCATTGAGATTCCAAAGGATAAGAGAGGAAATGTAGACTTTGTTTACATTGTAGGATTTTTTTGTTTGGTTAATTATGATTGATTATTGGATAGCACCCACAATGAACCTTTAAAGTTGTGTGATAGAAAGCACATTGGTACCATAGGAGAAGTGCCCTTGGCCTCTTCCATGTGGGCTCCATCATGCATAGGGGGTGTACACGGATCTAGGTCGTATTTCGTGGGTTCAAAATGTTAAATCTGCTATCTAAATCAGACATCATTGAGTTCAAATGGGTTGGTTTGGGTTAGATCCAAACTTGAATAGGTTGGGTCAAAATGAGTTGAATTGGGTTTTGGATGACCAGCAATCCCAGATTATCCATACCCATGAACATCTCTAATAATGAAGATGCCTACTACATAATTTTACTTTGCAAAGATAGAGCCCGTTGGGTGTTGGGCAATACTTAACCTTCAACTATCCTGAATAAATTGCCAAAACTATGCACGTGTTTAACTTGATTTTGCACTAAGTATGCTGATAAGATAGTTAATGGTAGATTCAAGGTTTTACCTAAGAGCAAATGAAAGAGGTATTAACACTTATTGGAGGGGAATCAAAACTTTAATAAGGTTGTTATAAAGCCTTTCTTACCAGTTTCGATTTCTTGTTTAAGGTCATTGATCTGGGAACTCCAAACTTAAAAGTATGACATGGTTCAATTGAGCTTCCGGTTTCATGTTAAACCAACTCCTCCACAGCGTTGACTATGGTCTATGAAGCAAGACACATTTGAGTCACGCTAGATTAATCCCCCTACTCCAACCTAAGGACCCCCTTGAAACTATTATAATTAACATGTGTCCATCTTAATTCATGAGTCAATCAACCTAGCCCAGGTTATTTTGACCCTGGCTCACTTGTAGGCTAAATGTGGACCTTGAAACAGGGTGGACTCACTTATTCTTTTCTTCTTAAATTTATCACATTTTTTCATAAACATGTAATATCTTTAAAACTTTTTATTTTTGTATTTAAGGAGGCCAACGTTGTAACAACAAACTCACTTAAAAAGTGAAACAAGGTCTGGTTGGCTCACTTTTTGATCAACCTATGGTGAGGTACGCTCGATTGCCGAGCTATTTTCAAATGTTGATACCTAGTTTTAATATGACAATCATCATATTGTTTAATCAAAATTTATATTTCTAACTGAGCTTATCTCTTCATCTTAATTTTGTTATCATAAAAAAAATCTATGCTTACATTTTAAATGTTCTTCAATTGATATGTAATTTTTTTAACCGACACCATCACAACTTATTATTGAATGTTTTTTATTCAAATAAATAATTTTGTCTTTTTAAAATTAAAACCTTCAAAATTAGTATGCATTTTCATATTAATGCTTACTATTACACATTTCAGTATTTTACTTTTTTTTTAAAAAAAAATAAAACAAAAATTGTGAAAAGAATGTATATTAATAGTAATAGACATATAGAGTGAGCAAATTCACCCAACAGGCAAATCAGTTGTCTTATTTGAAAGATACAGGTTTTTGAACAGAAAAAATCGTGTTTTTGTTCAAAAAACACACATTTAAACAAACACACGAATTGTAAAATTGTATTTTTTATGTGTACTTCAAAGTATTTTTGGGTGTAAACAAGTTTATAGTTTTTGGTGTAAAAAAAAGTTTATAATATATGTCCACGTAGTGGATATGTAGTATGTGCCTATGGAATTTCAATACATTTCTATTCTCCAAATTTTCATGGGTTTCATCGCATCTATGTTTTCTTTGTTCCGTGACCATGAGTGGTTGTTGTTAGCCAACACAATGTGAGGGTCTCCTATGATCAATTCATGAACCTTCTTAATTTTGTTTCTTTCAAACTTCCACGTTCTGCTTCTTTTTGGGAAAATTCATGCAACTTGACATGTCAAATTGGGATAATTTCACATTCCTGGCGATGAATATGAGCTTTTACTTAGCTTTTTGGTCCTCCTTTCCTTTACATGACTTCATAATTGATTACTCTTTCTCTTCACTAGTGATTGGGTTTAGTTGGAGTTTCTTCACTTTTGCTTTCTCATCAATTTTATTCAATAATAGACCGGAGTTTTCTTAAGACAAAAGTATCTTACCCTGGTGGAGAACAGAAAAAAGGGCAGAGGGGATATTATATATATATATTAACCTTTAATTTAATTCCATTTGTCCTACTCTCCTAGGTCAACCTTCTTGAAAAATATAGTAATTATAAAGATAAAAGAACAATATAAGTGCAGATATCACATTGGTTAAAAAATCAAACAGCGATAAATTTATATTAAAAAATAATTTTATCAGTGACAAAACGATAAATTTATATTAAAATAATTTAAATACAGTGACCAACGGTCTAATTTTATCCTCATGATGTTAATTCTTCTTTTATTAATTCCTGATTATGTGTATGAAACCGGGTTGTTTATTTAAAACCAATTTCATGTAAACATTGATCTGTGATGTGGTGTAATACATATCGTGTTAGAGTACCTCGTGCACTCCGTTTAATAATTTGTTTGCTTGTAAAACATAAATAAATAAATAAGCAAGACCTATACGAAAAAGGTGTGTCACTTTAAATAAATATAATTGTGGTTGAAGACTTAGATACATATATCTTAATTTGGGTTTCTTCAAAATACTAGTAAACAAATAATGGTAAATGAAAAGGAACACAATGATCAATCCAAGCTAGTGAGTGTTTCATACACCTTACATGATTTTTGAATAAGTACACATTACATTTAAATAAAAAAAATATATCAAAATAGATTAAATAACATCATAAATATATTTAGAACAATATATATAAAAAAATAAAGCTATATATCTAATGGCTAATGTTACCAATGCCGTAATTCTTAGAATTTTTGCTCGCTCTTAATCATTCTATGGGCAAAAAATAATAATAAGATAACAAAAACATGAAAATTAATTTACAACTTATTTTTTTGAGAGATGATATTATAATTAATTATTATATACACAGTAAGAATGCGTTTGGAATTGACTTAGAAATAGCTTATTTATTTTTTTGTGTGGACATAACAGCTGACATAGTATTTTTTGAGGTTATGAAAAATAATTCTCTTAAACATTTATGGTAACCTGGTATTAATATTAGCTTTAATATAAAGTTATTAATGAAATCAAACTATTATGAAATTTTATTATTTAATTCTTAAACTATCTAGAAAATATATATAGATTTAGTCGTTAATCTGGAAATTTTGAAAATGTTTCTATATACTAGTAATGTTTTGTTAATGTTTCTATATATGAAAGTTAACACAAAAAAAATTGGCTAATATTTTGCGCGACAATGACCTGCCATTTCTGTTGTCTATATAAACAACTTCAAACTCTTTTGGATATGACACCTTTTGGCTTCACTCAACATTACAAATTAAAGTCCTTCACACCTTTCAATGGCTTCCTGTGAAAACCAAACCGTTAACTACAGAAAAACCAATTCCATTAAAAGATTTTATTTGAACCATACTCTTGAAAACCATTTTTCAATTGATAATATTTTTGCCACTCTCTTGCTTTTTTGGCGATATTCTTTCTTCCCTTTCACACTTCAATCATTATCTCATCTCTATTCTCTATCATTTCGTCTTCACAACTCTTTCTTTGCTTTTTGATTCTCAATCCATCATACTCTTTCTCTATATACTCTCCAATAAAAATACAGTAGTAGTAAGTAACATCTCCGCCAACACTACACAAATGTTTAAAATTACCGCACCGGAGTTTGTTAAAAATTCCGGTGATATCGTCGCCGGAGAAAGTGATGTTCCAATTCGGAAGTGTGGAGTGTCGTTTCCGGTTTTTCGCGGAAACCGATACGATGGTTACTGAGAGCACTACGAGGACGTGTTGCACGAAGTTCGAAGAAAGAAGGGGAGAAGGTTTTGGAGGGAATGAGTTACCGGAGAGTTGAATCGGAGATATGGCGGCGAGTGGTGGCGGATGAACCGGAGAAGTTGAAGAGAGTTAAGACGTGGTGTAAAGAAGAAAGCAGAAGAGAAGGGTTGTGGTTTATGTTAAAATTTGAGTAAAGAAGATTTAACCGCATGTAGAGGATTTCATTTGCTAAACATAAGAGGAGGCATGGGAAGGAACAACTTTGATCCGCAAAAACAGAGTATTTCGCTTTTGTTCCATAAATTAATGGAAATAAATTCTAATTATTAATGAATAAAAAATTTAGGGTTTTAATTAGTGAAGAATCAAGTTCCATTATTTTTTAGTTGACTATGTAATTTATAACGGGAATTGTAATATTTTATTTTGATCCCAATTCTTAAAGGGTTTAATGCGGGTTCTACTATTTTCTATTCTTAGTAATTATTATTTTCATTTGATAATAATGGTATAATTGACGCTAAATAAAATGTGTAATTAAATTTGAAAAGAAATATAATATTTGATGTTTGATGCACAGCAGAATTAGTGGGATACTCTCTTCGATTGAAAAAATTAATACTAAGGATAGTAATAAATCAACAATTACCTTTTTCATTTATTTTTATATTAGAATCAAAATGGGAGTGATCCATTTAAAAAAAACTAAAATGCATCCTTTTATTTTATCAAATTAACACTTTTGTTATTTTTTCCCCACAATTTTAATCTTTCATTTTTTTAACACTTTTGTTATTTTGTTGATAATTAGTAATTTTTTTAATTAAATTTTAGTTTACTTATGTGATAAGAAAGTTATAATAATGTATAATTTAAATTTAATTGTAAATAAAATATTAAAAAAAGTATACGCACAATGTTCCGTAAGTGTAAAATAATTTTACAACTAATAATTCAATTAAAATTGAATAATGATGGATTTTTAAAAAACTCGTCACAATTTATATATGCAAAAGATTATTTGAAAAATTTAAAAATAAAGATTAATTCGTTTCAATAAGAACTAAAATAATATGTAGAATAATTTTATAAAAATTTAAAATATATGATTTTTTAATGGAATTAAAAATCAAAATTTCAAAATCTTATTTGAATCAAAAGAACTTATTTAACTATTTTTTTATAACAAAAATTTAGGATGAGTCTCATGAAAATATTATAATTCATTCAACACTTACAAACGTGACACTATTACCTGTACTCTTTTATGTTATTAGTTTTATTTAGATTGATTCAAGAACATACTAGTAATTCGTATTTCCACGCTCAAGCATGTTAAGTTGATCCAGATTTATATCAATATACGTCACAGGTCTAATTTTCTGAGTGAAAAATCAATTTTGGTAATTGTCATATACTAGGTATTTTCTCACTCGGTAAACTAAGCAAACTTTGAGTAATACATAATTAATTTGGCAGGGTTCTCTTGTATATATATTCCATTAACACCGATGAGGGCTTGATAGCTAAAAATAGAACATTTTTTGGTTTTTGTTTTTTTGCTTTTAAAGTGGGGACTTATGGCTGAAGGCTGTATTGTGTAGAAAAACATGTATACAAAATATTTTAATTAAATGTCTTCTAGTTAGCTTCCAATTCGTGTTTTGACATTATACTTGTACTGTGCTTCATGGGACCCATTTTAAAACTAACGAAAATACTACACGAACACAAACAGGATATATAAAAAGAAAAGTTTATGCGATGGTGGTTGGAATTAGAATAACAAAAATAATGCATTGTTAGGTTATTTTAGATTCTTTATAACAAAAGTAGCTGGCTATTATCCACTGTCATGTCATAGCCAAGAATAATTTTTTAATATAGTCTTGTTTATTTACCACCCAACATATCTTCTCTTGTATTTTCTGTCCCCATGGAACCAACCTTTTATGCTTCTAAAACTTCACCCTACCATACTCAATTAATAAGCAAAAAAATGAACAACTTCAAATTATTTTGGATTGGCTACCCCTTCCAACCATACCGTACTTACACATGGCCCCTAATACTATTGGATTTAGATTATACCAAAATACATTTTAATAAACAAATCTCAATTTTGGATTAAGATGAGATGGTAATTTCTTTTGATATTACAACATATGAGCTTTCTTGTGTTACAAGTTATATAGTTGATCATATATATTTTTAAATTTCAGCTGAAGCAGAACCTTGTCCTTGTCACCTGACTCATCCAATTGCTTGTTATTATTAATCACACTTATTTATATAAAAAAAGAAACTTTTAAATCATATATATATTATGTTTCGAAAAAGTGAACAAACTAATCCAAAAAGGACCTAAATTTGAAAGCAATTTTTTCCTCTCATTTTTGTTCACTTACAAGCCAGATATATTATTCTGCTTGTCTCTATGCTATGTTGAATAATTTATTACCACCCTTGTCCACTGGTTTTGCCTTGTCATCCCCCTCAGCTACTTGTTGAGGGTTAATTTTCTTGCTTAGCTTTGTTTTTTTCCCGGTGGGCCTGCATGCGGCCCATTTTTAAGTGGGTAGAAATGCCAATTTGAACTCTTTTCTATACCAAACCATGCGCAACTGCTCCATCAACTTCCAAAATGCAGCCGTTTCATATATACATTATATAAGGGACTCTTCAATCTCCACCAACTTGCTACAAATTTCATTATTTCTAATGTAATTTTTTTTTACACAAATTTGATAGCAATGTCAACAATAATTTGAATATTTAATGCAATTAAATACTCTTTAATATTTTTTTATAAGATATATTTGAATTATAATTTGATCAATAAAAATTGATGTATTTGATCTATGTTATAAACTAAATACATCAATTTTTATTGACTAAATTATAATTTAATAGTTATTGTGAAAATGATAATATGTAGTTACTGTTTTAATGATGAATGAATATAACAAGATGCCATAATTTATTTAAGAATACATTAAATTTAATAAATCACAATTTTAAACTTCATTGGTGGTACGATTTTTAGGTGTTTATATTAAATATATATAAAATATGTTATCCATTCAAATTGTATTCAAATATACATAGTATTAATTATAATTTGTGTTCATATACATATAAATTTGAAAAATTATGGTTTGAAAAATTTAATTATAAGATTAATTATAATTAATAGATGATTAATAAGTTGCGATATTTTATTATATATCACTAACCATCTGGTAAACAAAATTAACTCAATATATTAATCATCTAAATTTTTATCAAATTTGTGTCTCAAAGTAACAAATCTGTTTCTCATATTATTTCTTCTCCTCAACACATGAGAAATCCATAATTAATTAGGAATTGATTTATTATATTTGAGAAGACCACCACCCGCTAGATACAATACAATACTAGGTAGGTTAAAGAGCTATAATAAGGTCAGCATCCTAATTCCTAACCTATAAAAATTAGAATGACTTATTGAGAAAGTTATAATTAATATCCAAACTGCAACAAATTCATGAAAACAGATAATGTTTGTCCCCACATACTTTATCTAAAATACTATATACAACCGCCGACTATAGATGCTTTATGTTTTTCAAGTAACCATTTGCTCACATGATTTATGTTGTCTGCTTCTAATGTTGTTTTCTTTTGGATTAAACATTAATCT